>QNGE01001419.1:0-160310 GCA_008508345.1 Paragonimus westermani | reverse complement strand
TGGTCTGCCTGGCTTTTCATAGTCCAATGAGAACTTTGCTTTTCATCCTTATCTTCTCTGGGATGCACTAACCTGCACTCCTATACTGCAACGCTTCTTGTATTACACTTCAAAAATCTTTCTTCTCAGTGTAGATCTCGTCATTGCAGCCTCTCTCTGTTTAGTTTCCGAAAGATAAGAGTTTCCCTTCCTTCTTAGCCAATCAAGTCGCTAACTAGCATTGGCCGGCTGAACACAAAGGCCCCACTGGCACACCTCCCAGTCTTATTCCTTCGGGTTTACACTGGATATGTGGTGTGTTGGTGAAACTGCAATTGGTGACCGTGTGTAGTTTGAATGAAAATTGAATATTCTATGTTAGCGACTGGTGAGAACAAATCGAAGTGTTAACATACCGCGACGTCTTCTTGGTTTTGTCTAAATAAACCTGGGAGTCATTAGCATTGGACAAAACATACAGCATGGTCACTCATTTTCAATGTTTTTTTCATCGGGTCAGGCTCAGCGCATTGACATCGGTAAGCCAGATCTAATACGTAAAACGTCGGTCTAATGGGTTGAGTTGCTCGGTGGAGTTTTGTCTCGTTTTTGTGAACAATGCTCATATCGTTTACACGTAGGCTTAGATAAGCATGACAAACTTGTCACTCTTCAGTTGACTTGACCCTTGATCGTAGTTAAGTAAGACATCCTCATTGTGTTCTAGTAGAGCTGTTAAATTGTATTTGATGCTTCAACTACAAGTAATATATTCATGTGGTAATTCTTTTCCGGCTATGAATGGACGTCTGCGTGAGGCTGAGTGGTTCGACGTATAACCTAGGGATGTATGAACGGCTACTCTAACCCTAGGTGGAATTCATCCGTAAGTGAGACATTCCAAACGCGCTGGGACGGTTCTATGAAGATTACAGGGTTGCTGTGAAGCTGATGCACGTGAACATACAAAAGATCACTGAGAGTTAGTCGGAGATCTAGCACATATATGTTGAACATAATTTGATTGCAACCTTCGGATAAAAATAGACATTGCGGCCTATAGGCTTCCAAAAGAAGCATTAGGTTCTATTTTCCTTCAATAGCGCAGGGTTTATGTCATTTTCAAAGTCATTCCTGAATCATGTTGTTGCGAATTATCCTTTACACCATGCTGAAGATGGAACCCAACAAGTAACTGTGACTGAAAGCTGATAATCCTTTTGTATTCACTCGGGAGATCGTCATCAAACTGATGAAACTAATTAGGCAATGTTAACGTGAACCGGAGCTCAAATTTGAACCATGGCTAGGACACAAACTACTGCTGATCTCTAACAAAGTTCGACCACTTTTTTGAAATGGGAATATAAAAGCCTTCATGAATGTGAGCCACGTATAGAGATTACACCACAACTTCAACAGCCGAAAGCGTCCTATAATTCACTACCTGAGTTGCTCATCTTCACAAGCAACAATGTTCGCATTCAAATCCAACGGTTATGCACAACTTTTCTGCAAGCGCTGAAAAGGAGGCAATACGCGAATGACTCTGAATGAAGTATGGAACGATGGAAGTGTTCCCTTTCCGTAGTCATTTTTGTTTCCAGACGTGCGTAAAATGAGCGCAGGTCGATATCACGAAAAGCCGAGTAAGACTGTCTAAATGAAAAATCGATGATCAATTTGCTATGCCTGGCACAGTCAAATCCATAGCGTGTCTTCGACTAAGTAATTGGTGATGATGAGTTCCCACAAGCAAAAAACTGTCCCGTTTGCCAGCTTACTTTGATTCATACTGAAGCCAAGGCTATTGAGTACCTCTAAGAGAAATCGTAGGATTTCAGATTGACTTACTGTTAATGAGAAATCTTTCGTCTTGTTTTGTCGCCTGAATAAATGATATTGGCTAACAAGCAGGAAACGTAGTTCAAACTCACAGAATGAACGGCGTTATATGCTCCGGACTGATTACACATCCGCTATAGTCTGGTGACGCACATGTAGCAACCCGCAATTCTCTTCCTTCACTCTACACATTTTACAAGTCTGCCTTGGTATAACTGTCCAGAATTTAACTGTTACTTCATTTCGAAAGATTTCCGACAGGCTATCCCTCATGGACATCGTTTGTTTGTGTTGTAGCCACAGGCACATATTGTAGACTGAACCACTCATTCAGCTGACCTTGGTTTACGGGTTCATATGGCAAACGCCGGTAAGCCCGTTTGATTGAACGTGGCCTTGTCATGGCTAACACTTGAGCTTCGGGTTACTTGGTTAGGATTCAAGCATTTTTACAATAATGCCGCTGAAATGTTACACAAAAACCTTCAAACCATACTCATTAACAAATGTTGATCTTATTAGTCCCTGTACCCGAAAGTTTTGGCGGTTGTAGACCTATGTTAAAAAGTATGGTACGAAAGTGGAATTCCAGTATCGTGCTGTAACATTCGAAAAAAGGTCAAATTGTCAAAAAGCTATTTCTCAAAATTCTTCCCATTGCATTCTCAGAAGTATACAGCTCGAGATGCGATTGCGCATACAGTTACAGGGTGATAGACGTTAGAAAAATGCAACAGACAGATTGAAGTGTATGTGATATTACTCATGACGACTCCATGGTAGAGACAGAACGGTACTAGAAAAATGAATGGAAAATAGCGGGGTTTTGGGACTATCTCTAGGAAGCATATGGTGGGCTGTCTCATCGTTTTGGTCCTCTATAACATGATCCCATTGTCTGACTGAAATCAACGTCGTTTCGTGTATACAACCAATGATGGTCATACAGATAATGGTTGAATCCATCCTATGAGTACCGTAAAGCGGTGCTTATGTAGACCTTTTTTAAGCCAATGTAATACACGTTTGATAATGATAGTAACATGTTGAACGTCTTCTCTACTAGTGCAACTGCGTCCAAACACACAATAGCAGTTAATAGGTGGTGGATTATTCAAAACACAAGGTACTTTTTTATTGATCCGAAGGGCATCTAAAATTCATTAGGATTTTAATTTCCATGTTTTTGGTTCAGACCAGCGATATGGTGTAACCTCATCATTGTCGTTAAAGTGTGAGCACATGAATCCGATTTATGCAAAACAATAAACCCGTAAAAAAAATCGCCTTGACTTGATCGCTAGCTCTTACCTCTATCCTCTTTTCCATGATATCTCCCTCTGTGCTAACAGTCTGTGAATTTTGTCCATCTTATGTTATGGTCCCACCGACAGTCAGGCTTCCCTCTCATAACAGTGGCATAACCAAAATGATTGATCGAGGATTTTTACTATATTGTTAATACAGCAATCGGAGACCGTGTGCGCCATTTCTTTGTGAGGAACGTTTCAGAGACAAACTTGTGGAACCAGTTCCACATGAACTGTGGGATACTTCTGCATGTATCTTCCACTGGTTGTACCTTCTCATTGGTTTCACCTCAACCGAATGTATAATATTCATTATGATCAGTGCCCTCGTAATAAGCCAAACAGGTTTATTTAAAAGGGGTATGTTAGCAAGTCTACAGCATGATCAGCTAACTGCCTCCAGGTTAGATTACGAGTGCAGACTTCCATTCTGGTTGCTCTAGCCTCATCAGTACTTATACGTTACCCTGGGAATTTGTATGACTCCAGGCTAACTATGGTGGTATATTGTCACACGCATGGAGGGATCTTGTGTTCCCACATCAAAGCTGTCTGAAAAAATATATCCCACATCTAATACTGGGGACTAAGAGGAACAGTCCGATCATTCTCCCAGACAGACTTAATCCGTGTGCACTAAGAGTTAATGGAAAATGCATAGCAGTTATTCCAGTCACAGGTTTATTTGACCGAGTTGAATATGCTCGCTTAACAGTAGGGCAAACGATTAGGAAACGTCAAAAACCTTAGATTTACATCACTCATACATGAGATATAAAAGTGGTCCGTTCTTTTGAATTTCCACGTGAATACGGAGTCACCGAAAAACCTTTGTCAGCTTGATCTATAAGAGCTCAATTGTCTATCCACTTTCACTGCCATATCTTTGAACCTTGTACGTCATTTCCCGAATAGGCTGCATAACTTCCTGAAACAGAAGCGACCGAACAACCTTCCCATCAGCAGAATACAGTTCATTTTCTTCCAGAAAATTAGTGATCTTGCATTTGGAGGAGATCCAACTACGAACTTTGTGACCTTCGCTGGATTTGAACCAGCGACAAGTACAGCATGCCCATACGCAACAAATGTTCTACGAGGCCTCGATGAGTTGCTTATCAACCAAATTTTTTCAATTAGATCTACCGAATGATTCACGGAATCGACTGCTAGGCAAGATTTTTTAAGAGGCTGCAAGTGGTGTTCATCAGAACCAAAAATCATGTTATTAATAATCATTTTGACAAACCTTTTGGTGAAGATGAGACCCACTCGCGAAGCATTTGGTCTCCGACCACAGCACTCACATACCGGCCACGGAAATCAACAGGTTTTAGTTGATTGAGAGAAAACCGAACAGTTGCCGGTGAAAAAGAAACGATCCAAATTTTGATCTGAATTCCATATACTCATCTTACTTATTCATACACCTACAGCGGGAATTTCATGAACGGCTGCATCGATCTTTAACCTAGCTGCACTAAACAGTTGCGTTTTACGAATATGAACATCTGTGAAAACAAACTGATCGACAACTGCGTGTTGTGCTACGTGATAATGGAACGTATGATGCGGATATGTGGACCGCACATCAGACAGAATTCCAGTGTGAAACACGGTAGAGAATCCACTAGATTGACTTGTTAATCACCTCACATAAAACCAAATCAGTCACCATTCTACGGCTACAGGTGCTCACTTTTCTGTGCACAAGTCGTGAGCTGCTGTCTCAGAACGGTTGTCTAAAGACTACAGAAACTAGGTGAGCCACACATAATTGCACATGGAATGCTTCGCCACCTTCCTAATGTGAAGAGATTACAACGCAGCTAACTGCTATGTAACCCATGTTCGAGGAGTTCATTACGGTGGTACACATCATCGTAAGAAATGAGATGGATACTGTTCACTTCGCAACCATAAGAATTAGAACATTTTACTTATGTGCCAGTGAATAAACAGAAATGGTGAAGCATATACACATTCGTAAGAATTAAACTGTAACTTATCACACGCTTCCAAAGAAGTATTTTGAGCAAGTAATCAATCGCTTATGGAAATGGGTAGCGTAAATTTTCTACTTGTCGGCAATTTGTGGACGCACAGAGGCTTTTAGGACAAGAATATATTGTTGCTAGTGAATTGTTAAAAGAAAATCGTGTTAAAGATGTTTTATATGTGAAATTTGAAAACAAGGACCGACAAAATGTATAGTCACCAATTCAGTTGAGAGTAATTCTTCATGTTGCTGAGTATGACGAAACCGACTGAGTATTGCCAAGGAACTTTGTCCACTAAACATAAACCATTTGAGCCACCCCAACTGGATGAGATAAAACTTCCCTCCGAATCATCATTTCCATGTATTTATTAATGAGTTAGAAAACTTAAGTGAGACCGCGAAGTTACCATTGCGACCGATGACCAAATCCGGGACGCGAATATTCCAACCCTGAAATATTTCGAAGGAATGGCGAGATATGGGCAAAGCTCACAGCAGCTCGATTGTGGACAGCACAGACGATCGGATGAGCAGTCACTCAACGAAATCGGATCGAAGGGCAATGGCGAGCAAGCAGAAACTTCATGACAGAAGACACCAGCAATACGTACAAAACCGGATAGAAGCGTGAACGACATGAGAGTGGAAACCGCCGCTGCGTTGTGTAGTGGAAGTCGGATTCATAAACACGAGCGCGCGTGAAGTGGTAATGTGCAAATTTGACAATATCGATCGTGTTTGCTGGCCGACTTTTTGCTGCAATCTGTCTGGCATTTTACAATAAATTAATTGGTGACTGACTGGACGAGGTTTAACAATGTTTTGCCGTTAAATGAATGTTTCATATGACCATTTCTAGAAAGCTCACATGTGAACGACACATTATTTGGCACTGATTTCTTGAAGGCTGGTGAATCTACCTCAATTGGAATAGATGTGTAAGATTTTACTGGAATCGTGGAAATAATTTACTCCCACGAAAACTAACCTGCACATGGTATGATGTATTTAATCGAGTGTGCACAGAAATGAGGTTACAGGTCAAATATTTCCGTGGTTAGGTTGTTGGTTGCTTAGCGTCTGCAAATCTAAAACATTTAGCTGATCAAGGTTCGAGTTCTATATGTGAAGAAAAGATAATTTGTTAGCTCCAGACGAAGGTATTATTACATACTTCCATAGAACTCATAGGTATTGCAATTCTAAAATTGTAGTAGGTAAACCTGAACTAATTCGTTCGTCTTCACATTAGTCACACGCATAATTATCTGAAGACCAAAGTGGATGCAATGTTTCTCAAAGTTTGGAAACTGATCATGTATGCCTTTTTCAATTTTGTCGCTGTGTACGCATAACATAAGTTGTTGGCAACAATTATTATTAGATGTGACAAAAAAACCTACCGTGGGCTCAGCAATCCCTTCTACTTTTGAAGCAATTACGCTAGCAACTGAATGACGGCATCCCAACCCAGCAGCTAAAAACAAGAAATCATGTAGCCAAAGTTCGTTTCACCCCATCTCTCTTTAATACAAGGTTTCCCCTAGTATATTTTTGAAGAAGGCATGTGTGTGTGTTGATCAGTATGTGCAACAGTAAGTAGTTTTGTGCGTCCATGTTCCTAAAAAAGAAACACTATTATTAGGACTGGGGGAGGGATTTCGTCTGGTCTGTACGTTGCGTGTATCGATTTTTCCATCTGTAATCTGATTGGGAACTTTTAAATCATGATAAAAAGTAACAGGTATGGTGACCGTGCATCACTGAGTCGTGCACAGTAAGGATTTTGATGGGCTACATATGTAGTCGGGAATGCTAACTATGAAGCTGTGCCGTGTTAACGAATGTTTCATGTTGATGGTAGCACGGAAAGAACGATATGTATGTTTTTTGAGAGGACGGTCATCCTGTCCTCATACTCGGTGGTGCTCATTCTCCCCGTATTTCACAGCGATCTGTAATGTGGTGATGAAAACCATCATACTGCTTTGAATTGGTCATTGTGTGGCCATAAACTTGTCGAAATGTATGCCGTACGCCTCTCCTTGTTTTCAATGGGACGTTTGGTGGAAACAAAAATTTCTAACACAGATATCTTACATCCTAAAATCGGTGTTCTTATGTAACCTTATCAAGCGGTTATATTGGTCACCTTGAAGTTTTACGCAGTCAGTGTGGCATAATTACAAGGACGTTGTACGCCGATCACGGAAAAGTTTTCATCCAAGTTGAAAGAGACTCCGCTACATGAATGACATGACAGTATTCTTCAGTCTGTTACGATCCTTTGCGAGTGGCATACAAGGGTGACACACGTCCTCATTAAATTGACGTAGAAAACTCGTATTCTATCAATTACTCATGAGTAGTAGGGAATTTTGGCTTCCATATAGATTGAATATGACCCATAGTTGATCTCAGCCTTCGTATTTAAGTAGACTTTCCAATCGGCCTCTTACGAAAAGAAGCACTAGAACTGAGTTTAGCTGTCATAAGAGCTCGGTAGTAGCGCATATCCTTGCCACGACCGGGACCAGAATTCCGGCCATGCTTTCAAGAGGTGACCGTGTCGAACACTGCACAACTGACACCCTGAAGTTGATGTGTCCATACATATTACAGAATAAATGTCTGAGCACCAGTGCTAACTGTTGCTTAATCGGCCGTGTAATACCTACCACCTTGTCACACCCAGAAGAAACGAATAACCTGACTGTCACTTTGTGTAGTGAATCAAGGAGCAAGGGTAAAGGAGGCTTCAGGCACTCAGTGCTGATTCTGGCCAATTTTTCGACCAAAATACGTACAAACAAGACGAAAGTGCTGAAGAATAACATAGCATCCGTTCATTTCAAAGTTGTATGTGCCAGCAACCATTGTCTACATCGGCATCGCAGTCTATACTCAACCGGAATTCGGCGAAACTTATCTATCACGAAAGAAACCGATTGACGGACAAGGTAACTTGACAGGACAAAATAAATCTTAAAATTTCTGAACTTAGTAAAAATGATCATGAAGAGGATAAAACGCATCTGATCGAACAGTAACTGACAAGCTTTTTCAAAAGTCGTAGCAAACTTTAAGCAATTGACCATCCGTAATGTTTGTGCCAGAAACCGCCGTTCGATTAGGGGTTACGCAGTAAGTCTCGATCGAGTAAAACAGATACAATGTGAAAATTTATCGGAACACTATTTTGTGCTCTCAGCATGTTCCATTTCCTACCCAACGTGCTTAGTGAAAACAAGGAATGTGGAAAGCTGAGTATATTTTATATCAAAAGATGGCCAGAATGTCGACCTTCACTCTGTTTACTTCATATCGTGTACCATTTTCCAATCAAAATCCGCGAGGCTGAAGTCATGGTTTAAAGCAGTACAGATTTAATTGACATAATATGTGAAAGACTGTAAATTCCACAAATTCTGATGCTACTCTTTTGCACTATCAAAGAAAATCACCGGAAGCAGACGATTCGACGATACTGGAACCGACCATGTCCAAGCCAAAACACTTGTTGGCGATCCAACAAGGCATTGGGCTTAGTTTATCCACACAGATGCTGGATGGTTTTCTCTCAGAAAGGTGGTCGGAGATTTACTGCAGTGAAAATGTAATACATTGTAATACAATCCTAATAACTTCCCACCTCACGCCATCCTCGTTGGTGCCCTATCAACAAAATTACAAGCTGATAAGTTAATACCACTTAGGTCGATGAAGCGGTCAACGATGTCCAGCGGTTCGCCTACCAAACACATGTCGGACAGAGGTCAACCCGAGCTTTTGACAGCATTTGTACACTGAATGTACGAAGTTCATTCTTTACAGACCGGCAGTATAATTTAACCGGTACAGCAAGATATGCATATTTCATGCAAAAGAGGTAAGTAAGGTTATGTGGTCTGCATACTCAGCATCAGCCAGCTTACTGCCAAAACCCCCTTTCAGAATCTTAACTGTCACAAAGCTGAAAGAAAGGCGGCAGACAAAGCACTGTTGAGCGCAACTTGAAGTACAGGATGCTCGAGGTAGCCGCCGATGGGTTTTCATTTTTGACTCAGAGAGGACGTACGACTACTCTGTGAACTTCGGTGTGACTGCTCTTAGAGACAGGTATTTTCATAAAGCAAATCTGAAAAGGAATTGGAGGCAGGGTCTAGGTCCGAATCTACCAAATTCATAGATTAAAACAAAGAGTGCTGATGTTCTAACTTCTGTCGTGAGGTGAAGATACGCTACACCTGCGAATGGATTGGGGACACAAATTTCTCTTCTATCAGTTTCTCTTCATATTTCGAAAGTTGCTGTATTACGACACCCGTGAGAATCTTAGACCCGGTATAGACAAAACTGAAACTTCTGTGCTTAGCACTTTCCGTGAAGTTGAAGATTACTGTCGATGTGCACCAATCGGGAGATTGCTCTTCATTCTCTGATAGAGAACGGAACAAAATGGTCAGTGATGGTGACGACCACCCATAGCCATCTCTGAAAGAAGTGGTTCAACAGTTTAAGTTGAGAACACATTTCGACTTTCATTGGAAAACCATCCAAAATACTATAAATAATTATGCAATCGCCTACGCCCATAGATGACTCATTTAAGTTCCAATGTTCCCCAAATATCTCGGGCCACTTGTTAAGCTGTCTCAGGCCGTAAATGCGCGAGTCCTCTCTTCAATACATAACATCACTAGCGTCATGAAAACTACTGCTACAACCACGATTCAAAGAGAAATATCACCCGGATATTCCCCACCAAAGATGTTTTTCCGTTTTATGTCTATGTCGGTCATGCAGGCTTCACGGTCAACACACAAATTCTTTGTGAACTTGCAGTTCAGTTCCCGGTGGTTTTTGTCATATTCGGTTTTGGCAGGTCAGTCTTTGTTCATTAATAAGTTCTATCGAACTTCGGAAGAACTCCACCTTTGCCATATTTGCAGTACACTTTATGAGTCAATCTCGTCGCAGAAAGTTCACATGACTGTTGGGATTTTTGCCCGACTGGCCTTGTGATCTGGCAGTTCAACCCTCAGAGTCATTTTCTAAGCATACGATACAACCCTATTACTTAACTTCCAAATGAGTATTTGTCTGCACGCAGACGATTACTGGGTGGATAAAATTTGCATGAGTGGTGGCAAGATCTGAGTCAGTGAGGTTGTTCTGAACAAATGAAAATGTTTGATGGAATTGAGCCAACGACGAAAGATGACACTATGGTCGATTTTCGCATGGTAGTGTTCGCTGCTATTTTGCGCCAAAACACACGAGCCGACAGATATAGCCCGTGTAACAGTTAACTGTTTCTTAGAGTTCAGTGTGATCTCCGCTTCTGCTGGACGGCGTACTTCATTATCATAGCCAAATAAACTGCTAAATTACAGCATTATCTAGGAGCGAATTCAAGTAGATGTTAATGCTGAAATCATGCAGACGCATTTCGAAGACACAGCGGACTTCCGATCTCGGTCTCGTGACAGTGTTCATTAGAATTGTTCAACGACCCCTCTGTCTGAGAATGTGGACACTTAAAGTGTCAATGTATACCCGTTGTTCTGTATTAAAGAGAATAAACTCATAAGAAGGGGGCGAAAAATCCAAAATGAGTAGACTGTTCCGTCAAAGCAACAATAGCTTCGGATACTACTTAGTCATTTATGCCACTGGGGGGGGACTGGTTTGAATATACCCACCTGAAGCCTCCCATTGAAAAACCTGACCTGAAAGGTAACAGAACATAGGGCTCCTGGGAGGACTGCACCGTATTTAGTGGCGGTGTAGTCTGATTTACTTGACAGGCTGGCTAGGCCCAAAATCACGGTAAATAAGACAGTGCTATCCGTTCCGATTTCTGGTGCATGGAGAAGATGTGCTCAAGGTTGCATCAAATTTCAGAGGATCACTATAAGTTTACCAACCGTCACAGCCAACTGGTGGGTGATCAAAGCGCTCTCTGACTGACGGTATATTTTAAACCTTCATTTCTTCTGAAGGCATACAGTTGTGCTGTATGACCATTAGTTTCTGCCGCACTGCTCAACTAGTCCTAAGTAGCCGGTGGTGCGTCATACAAATCTAAGAGCACTGCTGACTCCTCCTGGCTTCTCCCAGATTGACGCAAATAGCAATTCCGGTCACCATGCCGAGGTAACAGAAGAGATATTGACTACTTCAAGGAAGTTGGCAGCGTCGTATACTTCGGGGAAACGACTTTTATGAATGTGTTCAGTTTTCTGGATGTATCGTGAAATCAGGTTGACGTTCTTGAGGATAAGGAAGAAACTTTTTGGTCCATAATCTGATGCCTATTTTAAGTCATTTTGTTGGATGACTGAAAATAACATTTTCGGCTGACTAACAATAAATGCTTTAAGTGAAGTTGGGTACGTCATCGGTCAGTGTTAGGTTTTCGTGAAAAACGAGCTACGAGCTACTTCGTTCACTATGGCCCGTCGAACTTGATCGCAAACGGACTGCAGGTGGAAACACGAGTAACAACGTTTATCTTTGACTGTAAATTGTTATCGACGTCTCCAGCAGACAATGAGGCAGCATTCACATGAGTTTTGGGTCTCAAAAGTGGTAAACCAAAGAGAGAAAGTGGGAAGCCTCGGTTGTGAGTACTATTCCATATGTTCAGTTTGTTTTAAAGCCACATTCATCAACTTCCTTTGGAAGTGCACTCGTCTGTCAGGAACTCCCAGTGCGCAGATGAGAACAGCTAGACGATGTTTAGTACAGTGAAGGTTTTCAGTCGTGAAACTATTTAGTGTTAATGGTGTTCGCAAACTACGAGGTAAGTGGACAACAACCTTGGTTTGTTCTGTACTGCTCCAAAATTAAATACTTTTGTGAGCGTACCCCACAACGGAGCTGCCTAATTTGACTGGCCACGGCGTCGGAGGTCTTAGATGGGGTCATTGTGCTGTGAAACTAGCACCATTATTACAACCAGTCACCACTACGTTTGAGGAGGAAGTGGTATCAATTCCAATGTTTGGGTCAACAAGTGGCTCATACACAGAGCCACGGGACCACTGCTGATCAGATGTGCTTCGGGGAATCTGGGTAAGTCTGGGTATTTTTGTTGCATAACAGAACTCTGAAACGAGTCGACAACGTCAGTAACGCAACGGTTTTTTCACACCTAACTTGTGATGAACATGCCCTGTTTCCAATCCGCACTTCCTGTTGCCGTTGTCGGTTACATTATCGCGTGCGCCAAGGAATTGGATGAGTGGTCAAATATGTTATTAACCCAGGTCTGACACAGTTCCGCGGATGGTGATGTTATCACAGTTACAAGCGAACCGACAAACAGAGTGTTTATCAGGTGAAATTGAAAGAAGCACTCTGAGCTAAGAGTGACAAATGTTATCTAGCTGGTGATGATGTGTGCAACAAGGTAGGTTGCCATTTCAGGCTTACCTGCAAACATGTTCACAGAGCCTAATAGATCTGTACTAGTGTCTACTCTCATAGCGAAGAAAAATGCCATGGTAATTTTATTTTCTAATAAATCTTCCAAGATGTTTTTTGACGAACTTTACGTACCATGTGTGAGTTCGCTAGGTTGCTGGTTTTTCTTCCTCAGACAATATCCAAACTGATGAAGGAGATAATGTTTGGTATTCAGTGGAGCAATATAATAAGTTGGCATTGCTTAGTTGAACTTATATCTGAACTTTTACTAACATGATTTGTTCAAAGGTAAATAATAAGCAGAACACATATATAGTGTTTGAGAACATTCACGAACCGATTTGACATCACGCCCAAAAATGTTGATACAAGATTAGATTCTGTCCGACTGCATAAGGTAATTGATGCACTCTCTTAAAGTATCCCTGAAAGAACATGCTATTTCTCCGTGATTGGTTAAACCGTTTTTCAATCTGGAATGTTGGGGAGCAGTTTTCTGATGGTTTCTCAAATGCCATTTTGTCAAATGTGGTAAGTAAAGAGCATTGGTATTGCAGACGGAAAATTCCAATATCTTGTTCCTTCCTTGTTGGTCTAATGCATCCTGCGTTGACTTACAACTCAATGACTTTGTGTTTAGCGCAAGATATCCTACTTTAAATGCTCCAGAAGTAATTTCCAAACATTCACTTGAAGTGGAGCTTAACTCATACGCAAAAAAGAAAACCACGTTTTAGTGATTCACGAGCGCACACGACTTTAAAGTAAAACCTGAATTATAAACTTAGAAAGAATCAAAAGTTGATAGCAGTGGCGTAAGCAAAAGCTGAATTCGATTTCTTATGAACCTTGGAATAAAGAACAGAGTGCAATTTGTCGTTCAGTCTGAATGGAGAGTTGGAATTTCTTGTAGATAAATGTTTTATTCTGTAGCTTGGAATGCTGGTTTTCGTAAACATTTTTGTGTCGCCTACAGTTGGAGGGGCTTCCAGATAAGCAATTTGTCATCACTTAAAGTCTCGTAGGGCGTGTTTGACATATTTTGCTGGAACTGAGGCTTAAATCGGTTCCAGTACTTCTTCACTCTTATTGTGGTAGATTATGGAACCGTAGGTGCAAATATTCCAAATCCCGGCGGAATTCCTCATCGCGAGGGGAGGTACCTCCAAGAGTCCACAGTGAGCGGATTGCGGACAACAGAGGCGACAGAAAGAGCAACCGCAAGACGAGATCACGCCAACTAATGAGGAATGGTGGGGGGGAAAGCCGCTCGACGGAAGATGTTGCTCAGGCAAACGAACCGGGTCAAAGTGCACACGACGTGTAAGCGGAAACCAGAGGTGTGTTGCGAACGCGTATTCTGGTTTATAAACGCGAGCGCGCGCGTGGGATGGCAGCCAGCGAGTTGGGTGATAAAGGTTGTGCTTTAGTGAACGCATTTTTGCTACACTATGACTGCCTATTCCCATTATGTGGAATGGTTTGGAACCCCAGGCAAAACTCTGACGGTTCAAGCCCGGGTTTGCTGATATTGGCACACTCGCCTACAAAAACATACAAAGCCCGAAAGTCATGGGGAGATTTTACCAATCTCAGGTTTGTTTTTTGGTTCGTCCGGATGACTGCTAGCGTCCCTGTTCCAGTGGTTATTTGAATTTTGGAAATATTGATATCCTGTTCTTCCGAAAAAGCATAAAATATATTCCTATTATCGCGTATTCGAGAGAAAACTAGAATAGATGTCTGAGTGACACTAAGTAATCTCAGTGTGTTGGAAAAACATCATAGTTTTATGGAGGAGCAACAACATTCGCGTTTGCGGCTATTAAGAGTTATACATTCCCGCGTTTTGACCGGCGAATTCGTTGCCATGTTGTTCCACAAACTTGCACTTAGCAGCTCGTCTACTTGAAGCAGATGCGCAATCAACAACAGTTGATCGCCATCTATGATTGGGTGGCGTCGATTTGACCACACCTCCGTCTGTAGAAGCATATGCGTAAACACTGATTGGCTGAGTCTGCCCAAATCAATAATCCGATCCCGACCAAACTCCACACCGATAATTGTCCTGCAACGTTTTTTCCTATGGTTATTCTCCTCAAGGTTGGTGGGTTGAACCCTCTCACTGTAGGTTTAATCCACTCCGAAAATACACGACCAGTTTTCAGATGCTAACCAGTACTGCACACTGATTGTCCAAAAATGTCAGCATTCATTGTGCTGACCAAATGCGTGATTGTAGTTCCTAATAAACCGGTATTTAATTAAACAAACCAGGGGACAGTCCAAGATCATGAAGACTGTGTCACATCGAAGGGTGTCAGTTTATATCTCTCCTAACATCACACAAAACAGCACCTACTCCATGATAATTTTGAATTTTTGACCCAGCCTGCTAAGAACACACCGATTAAGCCCGTTCGCACTTGAACGAAACCTAGATGTTTACCACTTGGGTCCCTTTCCAGCTACTAACTCACCCAAGCTGCCTATCAACACGAAAACTATAGGAGTATTTCGGTGGACAATGTGTGATCAATAAATGACCGGAAAAAAAATATACATATTGTCTCATGGTGTCCTCCAACAGAGTCATTTGGTACATGGACTATATCTGGAACAAGCGGGCACTAAAATTAAAATTAACCTCAAACAGTGTACAGGTGAGTAACGAAAACGACCCAGATCGTCCCTGTTAGGCCTGTAGTACTAAGTTGATAACGTTGGCCAATTGAAGTCTTACTGTGTCTGGTGACAAAACAGAAAATTATAGTGGAAGATAACTGAAAACGAGCAACTTGTGCTGACTGAGGTGCTTATGATTTCTGTTCACCAATTGATTTGACGTCTTTTTCTAGAGTCAGCCTATACATCTATCAGGAATCGAAGCAAGAACACAAATTTTAAAAGCAAACACCGTATATTTACAGCATACACTAGGTATATATGAAGTACATAATTCTAGCGTAAGTGTTCAATAAAGACCTTAGTCTGAGAAGAAGTGAGCTTGTGAGATGTGTAGAGGTCCACTGGTCGATAGTCAAAACGGTACCAAATTAAAACGTGTAGAGAAATGGAACCGTACCATGGATATAAGTGAGTTTCTAAATCATGTACGTTACATCACGTTCCTAACAGTTTTCATAAAATAGGCACGTACAGCACAAGCTAACGGAAATGTGCAATCGCATCGTTAGAGAAGTAAAATCACTGTTCCGAATAGTAGGCAATATCGCCCCTGAGCTGACGTCCATTCTGTTGTTGGATAACCTTACATACCACCGTATCATTTCCGCCCCGTTTGCTTTTTTGCCTGTTCACATGAATCAACTCATTTGGTTCAAATAGCTTTTCGACCAGAAACAAAACTTTTGCGTGACGTTTTGAGCTTTGCTCTCGAAAAACCTCTAATTTTCAATCGGGAACCTTCCCGGAAGTTTGTACTGGTATTATCGGTGGCTATTATTGTCCAAGAATCCAAGAGACAATTACATTTGCGTGAAACAAACGAATGGGACGGAATGTCAAAAGTTGACCTAGAGCAAAGCAGACCACCTTATGTACCGGCTCGAGGAATTCCACAATATATTCAGACGGAAGCAGGGTAATGTAACAACATACTTTACACACACAGATTATGGGATATCCTTCAGATGTGTTAGCAGAAACAAATATGCTACGGTCTTATAATGCGTATACCGCATCAGCGAACTCGGCTTAGTTGTCCGTGTGCAAACGACTTCGAATTCGTGCACGAAAAATCACAACGTTTCTGGCACATCCGATAAACTCACCAACAGAATCTCCACCTTGCTTCCAGGTATGTATATATTATCACACAGATCAAAAATGCACCTACACTTGGAAGATGAAGTGCTTGTTCACACTGTCCTACTCTGAAAAAGCCGATCCAACGTTTCTGTCGGATATGAGCTTTACAATGTCTCGTCGATCTGACCGCAAACAACAGCGCTAACTTATGAGACTAAATGTCATATAAATGAAAACCACGTACGCAGGAGACTGTTTCGATTTTGGCAGAGGCTAATCAGTCACCTAACTCCCAAAACCTCTGTATATCAGCCGCCGAATTGTGTAACTACTAACACGCAGATAAGACAATAAAATTCTGCTCATCGTCGACGCAATTCTTCAAGTTCCGTTGGTTTCTATCTTCTAATGTAGAAGTAATATGTGACAAAACTGGTGTTGTCACAGTCATCTACCGTTTACATGAGTATTTAGTATAGCTTTGATATGAAGTGCGTATCAGTCACAACCAAAAGCTTCTGTCACATTCTAACAAACTTATTAATCAACCTTTTTTGAAATATGGTACCACAGTGAATTGGTACAGTTGTTATGGCTCATCAACTGTGTTTATCTATGAACCTGCCGGGATTTAATGTCTGGTGACGCTTTTATGCGAACGGCCAGTAGACCAGTGCGCCACTGTCATATTACTTATGATTGAATTAATGTGTGTAAACCCTCAGCTACTTGGAGCACCGGACTGCCTTAGAAGTGGACAGAGTAACTGACCGGCTAGCTGCAATCAATGACCTCACGATTGGGACTTTTGTTCGAATTGAAGTAACAGAAACTCTTAGTCCCGTTGAGCAGCGTTTTAGTTACCGATTGGTAAAGAGGAGGAATACGTTCTGACTAGACTCCAGAAGTACAGTAGCTGTAAAAGATGGTTAGGCGAGTAGTCTATTTTGAGTTATTTTTCCCTTCACCAGTACCATAACATTTTATATCACTATATTCGTCAAGGGAGCACGATCAAAATCTGTTTGACACAAGGTTTATAAAACATTTAGATGGCAGGAAGTTGGCCGATTTAACATCCGAAGTTATCAGGTTGATAACAGGGACTTGTGGTAACCGTAGAATTTGCATACTCTTATTTACAATTCCAACCATGTGGACGGCATGACCGAACTTCTGTTTCTTACGTGATGGTGAGAATACAAAGTTGTCTTTTGGACTGACGACTGACTGAGAGCCGGTGCGCTGGAAGTGGACTTCCGATCTTCTTTAGCCAGCCATTTACGTTGGTGTTCATGTATTCTCTTGGGAGGGTGTCTGATTGCGTGACCTACGTAATCTGCTCAACAAGAGAACCGAAAGGAATATGTACAAAAAGTGGTCATATGTAGAGACGATGCATCTTTGATTTATACACAAACGACCGGATTGTTTCAAAACAAAATTCTCAAGTTTGCTCCCAATGCAAGTTTTTTCAGACTCTCTGCTTATTCCACCAGTCAAAGGTCCAGTCAACGACTAGTTCTTGTAGCCCAAAGTCGTGCAAAACGAATGCCCTTTTTTGCTAATGAAATTTCAACTTTCGGTGCTGTCGGTTCGACATATTTATCCCTACGTTTTACGGGATTGAGGTTTCGTGCAAATCCAAACCATAATAGTATCAGTTCTGCGTCGTTCATATCGTTGGTGCACATCGTCACAGTTACATATGTTGAATTTCGAAGGCGAAAGAGGTAAGTGAGAAAACGATTGTGCTGGCTGTTAGAGAAGGCGAATGTCTAGATTTACAATTTCTTTGGTTGCGTCAATAATATGGCCCACGTAGCTCTTGTGGAAATGTCATGTTTAATAATTCCAAGAAGCATGTTTTTGCACATTGCCATAGAAATATTCGCAAACAATGAAGTCACTTGTGAACCCATCGCAACGCAGTCCTTCTGGCTGTATCTTTTCCCCTTACTGAAAAACTGCACAATGCGCGTACAAGATACTATCAGCTACTTGAGTGTCTTTGTGAAAGACCACATTCAAACCTTATGATTAAGTATAATCACATAGGTGGCCAGCGACTGCGACGAGGAGTGTGCTCTTAAACTGACAGCAAACTCCAAGGGTGACCATTATTTACTCTTCCACGTTCGAAAACAGAGTGGAAATTGAACACCCCCTCTAACGGATAAAAGCATATGTCCTTCTGCACGAATTACGCTAACTCTGTCAGTTATTGCGTCAGCAAATGTTGTGGAGAGTTGTATACATCAAGAATTGGAAGCAGTGTTCATCGTTTCTTATACACATTTGGAAGGCCATACCGTCTTTATGTTTTGATTCTGGTTATTGGTGTACAATCGAGTGTTACGTGATCATATTACATGCAAGTTTATAAGTACTCTCCTCGTTTGCCTCATTTGTCTTTCTCATTCAATAAGTCAATGCACTTAAACGAATCACTGAAAATATCCTTCATTTTTGCCAGTGTGGTGATGTGTCCGATTGCCACCATCTCAGAATTGAGGTACTGATAGCACTTGTCAGACAAAGTAGTCTTGATCAGCGCAGAAAGAAGACATATGTTGCGATATGTTAACATTTCGTTTACTCTCATCAGTCGCAAACGTAACACATGCAAGTTATATATGACAGACAAGTAGAGATAGACAGGGTATGGACACGTATACAATCACACCACATATTATGTCATCACCACCACGGCAGCCCTATAGGTTGCTTCACCCACTTTTGTGCACATAGCGCCGGCTGGTGAGCTATTTTCAGCATGGCTTCGCTAAAAGCCAGTAGCTTCAGGTTTGGCTGACGTAATAATATTCTGAAAAAGCTAAGAGGGACTGCCTGGTAACCTGTTATCTTGAAATGTTCTACACAGAGTTCCCGTATATAATGCACTTTCTTAGGCTAGATCAGCGAAACCTTGGTTCTGAGGCTCGAGGACGTGCATAAGATGGTCACTTGCAAACTCAGAAATTAAAACAGAACTGTTGACTATTAAACAGTAAAGATAACGAGATAGACTGACTTCTGAAGAATGACAACATTGGTGGTGATTTCGAAATAGTCTGTACGGCGCAACAGCTGTGCTACCTCAACCTACGATCGCTTGCAACACAACGAAAATCAGTGCTTACCACTTTTGGAAGACATATACTGTACACATTGAAGATAAGACTGAATGGAAACAAGAACGAGTTGCAGTGCTTTTTAGGACCTATTTCGTACTTGTTTGTTCAGGTTACTTTACAAAGAATATCTTTGACGGACTTTGCAACACTAAACGGTTTTCAGTAGTCACACACTGATAATAAGTGACACTGTAATCTATGCTCCACTTTCTGCACGGTTTTCCAGGAAAAATGTCAGACCTGTGTATTTCGTATTGGCCGATAAATCATGCTAGCCGCAGATCTATTTTTCAGTGTGGTCACCATTTTAGATAAACACCGTGATTACATATGGCTAGCCATGAACACTAGTTATGTCCCATTTGATTAGTTTGTTGTTAAGCTTATATCGTATCATGTTGTTCATGTACAGAAGTATTGTCCAGCATTGAATTGTGCCTGCCACAAAGGGAGCATATGAGAAACACCTGGACACCCTGATAGAAATTTTTGGTTGACCGAAAACGTCCAGCTGGAAGTTGCTATAGCTCGAGTGTTGTATTTCATTTTACTCATTCCACTTAAAAGTTATTTTCAGATGATTGCAAAACTGGTCAACTGATTTAGCGAGATGTACTTCCTATCCGCCGACTGAAAAAGTTTACTATAATAGGTCGACATTGATACCAATTACTTGCCACATATTACTGGTGTACGAATATGATCGAGAAAATCCGTTGGAATGTGATCATTACGGTAAGTAAACCTGGGAAAGTTCTGAATTTCTAAAAAATAGGTGTTGTCGAACATCTCAAGCAGCAGGGGGCAATAGAAAACAGTGGTGGAAGGCAAATCTAAGTGACATTTGGTTGTCATCAAATTAGGTAGGTTTTAAGGTTAAAAATGATTATGCGCTTCATGAGATTTTGTGGCTTTGGTCTGTTCAGAAAATACCCTCATATAACTTCCTTGTGGATCGAGATGTGCAGACAACAGCAGCCGAGGTGAACTTAAGAAAGTATGTTTTTTCTTTCAATTCATTCGTAAGATAGACTGGCTTTGAAAAAAATACCTAGATGGTTCAAGTGATGGCTGTGTAAGTGTTGAGAGGGATAAGAGCGAAATACGGCTGTTAAAATAGCTAACTGCGACGGTCCATGAAATCGAGCACATCATTCATATATCATGGCTAGTAGAGTTGTTGACCAAGAAGACGGTGTAAGTATCCCAATCAGCCCGTAGCCCACCACAGAGGCGAAAACGGTTCAACATTGGGACAGTGGGAAAACAAAACATCAGAAGTAGACAGTTTTTTCTGGTTCACCTAGGTGTCACATAGTTTTACAGTGGAATCCCCACAACGTTTCTGCAGAATGATGTACCGACATAATGAAAAATGCATGTCCACAATCAATAATGCAAGGAAAATTGGTGCATTCTTGAGAAGCCCTAAAATTTTCCCATTCCACCGAATTAGGCCAAACGCCCAACACGACAGGTCATCAGGTAGCTGACAAGGTGTTTCCAGAACCGTTTAAAGTGCAGCAAAATTGAGCCAGAATGCTAGAAGACATATGCGTTCCTCGAGAACAGTCTAGTTGATTGACCGTTGCTAAATATCTAACATGCCTCAGCACACTGACACGCACGCATATGTCATTATAGTTTCGTCTGACTGGACACATTAATAACGCATTGCACATGGTTAAACAGAAAATGAACTACGCATTCGAAAATCGTTTTTACACTCCTAATTAATTGGACTACGCCCGACGAGGAAAGTTGTATTGATTATTTTGGTCATACAGTTGATGGACTGCGGGATGTGTATGGTTAGGTGCGTTTGAAAAAACTGTCTTAGTCCATTACCTGAATCAAGGTGTACACTAGCAACCGATATCCACGTCCGGTAGGTAAGTATTCCAGGCCACTGTTATTCAGCTGTGTGTGAAGTGGATACACGAGAATGAGTACATCCACCACACTCCAGCCCCAGACCCCACCAACCAACACGAAAGTAGTAAGGATACGCAATACCGACGAGTTGAAAAAAAAGAGGGAAAGTTAAGCGTAATGGTTCTTCTTGGAAGGGGCCCTGAAAAGTACATGGAAGTGAGAGCTATGGTCTCTTATGAATGCCATCCTATGTATTCAGACCTAAACCATCTACAACGTATCAGTAATCAGAATATCTCACAGCAAGCTAATGATTTCTGTGAGTGCGACTTGGAAAGAATTCTTAATCGTGGGGTTATCGATTGGAGTTAACGGGACGGTTACTGTGTACGCTCTACAGGCAATCGGGCAATCCGAGTATTACTCACAGGTGGATGTGACTGAGCGTTCACACATGCTGATTCAGTCGTACGAGAGTGGTCAACACGTTTCCCTCTTGAAACCGTAGCCAGAATTCTAGTGCGGGCAGTGGTATGTATAAAATAACTGACGAGCTCTGAAGACAGAAAAACTCCGGTCCAGTGTTTTTTTGTGAAAGCGAGTCTGACGCCTGCGATCAGTTGAATGACGTGTAATGTCTATAAACCATAATCCCCTACAATTAGTCAGCAAACAGACAAGTAATTTATATTGCTTCGAAATGAACATACTTCTACTAGACGATCACTCAGTAGGTCTGTGATTCAAACACTGAACCAGCACTAAAGTACGTCGGTTGAAGTGCGTG
Source organism: Paragonimus westermani (assembly GCA_008508345.1). Taxonomy (NCBI): domain Eukaryota; kingdom Metazoa; phylum Platyhelminthes; class Trematoda; order Plagiorchiida; family Troglotrematidae; genus Paragonimus; species Paragonimus westermani. Next base: position 138,167 of record QNGE01001419.1, on the reverse strand, counting down.
TTGTAGACAGGTGTGTGAATAACTAGCAGAACCCGAGAGATGGACATGGAATGAGGTTGAATCTTGGGGCTACACAGCTTGTTACCTACCATGTGGGTCTGAAGAGAATCTCATTATGCAGATCCAACAGAGGAATATGGACCCAGTAAATACGTTCGTATTCTAATGCTATGTAAATACTACCTACTAACAAACAATAATGACCTCAGTATGTGCAACAACCATTCATCATACGGTCTTTTTGTTTCTGTATATCGCCAACGCTTTCTGCTTTACTGATGAGTAGTCGGGGATTTGGTTTATTTTCAAGTTGACCATCACTCACATTTGATCGCAGCGTTCGCATTCAATGGCGCAGTGGTTAACACGGTTGCCTCATGATTGGAATGTCCGGAGTTCAAATCCCGGCCGTGACAAGGATATGCGGTTTCTGCTTTATTTTCAATCCTTAGAGTGAGATATTTGGGTTCGCCTTTGCAGGCGGCTCACAGAGTAAGAGTTTTGTTACCTAGGCAGAGAGGTTAAGCGAGTCTGGCCCTTTTCATGTGGTCTACGAACTGAACTACACTGGCACAGTAACAAAACCCGAACTTTGGTCGCACCAACAAGGTTCGTTGTTGGTATCCTCTAAAGTTTTGAAGCTCCGCGGCGCCCATCTAGTGCTGTCAACTGTCCTCAAAGTTTTCCAAAGTATCATCTTCAGTTTAAGTAAATAAGGTCGTTATCAGAAAAAAAGCAGGTCATCTACCTCGCCATATGAGATCAATGAGAACTATTATCTCATACTACTTGAAATTAGTAGTGATATTTATTGCTAAATTAGAATTGTGGTCACATTTCTCACTTTCCGGTGGTGTCCAATAAGCGGAGGGTAAACTGTTTAACCTGACAGCTCACTAACGAATACCGCAATGAGAGTTCTGGTAAATCTGTTGCAGTCATTCATATTCAACGTCACTGTGACCAAACGACCACAATGGGCAAATGATGGTGCGTATCCGTGGCTTTATCGGAACAAAATTTAAAAGACTATCATTCAAGGGTATAAATTATTAAACTAGACTACCAACAATTTAAGTCTAAAATGCGACAACCACCAAAAATTGGTTGTTCACGAGGAGACTTTAGCTGAGGGAATAACTGACATACAGAAATGACCGCTATAAAACGATACAACCAACACATGCTTTCATAGCGTAAACAAGACTGGCACGCTGACCCAACGTTAACCTGTCAAGTACACGTCAGCCACCTTGAGGCACCACGTTTGTGATCGCCACGTGTTTTCCGGACTTATTCACAGGTTGTATGGATTCGGACTCATTGAGAAAATACCAAAAGCAATTTGAGTAATCTTTCATTCTGCGTCTGTCTTGAGCACATCACACTACTGGCGTGATTTCACGCTGCGAAATGGGTTTTAGAGAAAAAAAATCCGCGTTTAAACTTACTGTATCTCCAACATATGTATAACTGACGTTGAAAGCTTAGTTATGTCTGAATTGTAAGAAAATAACTAGAATCTACTAACTGTGTTCTTTGCTTATTAAGAGTAATGTTACTTGAAGTTCATCGGTGAGTTGTTTGCATCGTCGGTGGCATGAAAATTAATTTAGAGTGGTCCACTGCCTAAAACTATCACATACACTAACTTCTATAGCACTCGTTAATCAAGTGAGGGAATATTAAAATTCGGAATTTCAGGCATCGGTTCTTAGATTTGTAAACTAAAATGACTTTAATCGCAGCAGACCGTATGTCAGTTCAGCACATTAAGTCATACGTATCGTATATCATGGAAGCTGGTTGCTTCAAGAAAAATGTTGGACTTTTGTTACATTATATATGCATATATATATATATGTTACCTACGCCAAGATGGTCAGCCGGTCAATCAAATTGGCGAATAGTTTGGATTAAACATTAAAACATCCCATTTACAACTCATTACTGTCCCACGTTCAAAGCTAGCTCGATCGGTGTACAGGCCTGTTAACAAATTGAAAATCCATTCAAAATGCAAGAAAACAACATTTTGGTAAGCAGAGCCGTTCTCCGTGAGTTAGCACTACTGGCCGGTACATTAAACTGACAAGTGAAATGAACGCATGAGATGAAGCAAGTGCATACGTAACTGCCGGACGTGTTTGAGGACACACAACTATGACTGACACAACTTGGTTGTGATCACCTCAGTAATTGGCCGAATACATTACCTGATCATTCGCTACTCAATGGCCGGGACCAAACAGACTGTGTCAGACGGCCGCTCCATGTTGGCCACCATCGACCAAATGGAACAGAATAAACGATTTCATGTTTTATGTTGTTTTGGATTGAAGACAGACTGGGCAGTGCCCATGAACCTTTCTGGCAAACGCAGGTTCACAGGAGCTCTTGGAAGAATGGATCAAAAACGAGGCAGTATTGTTGAATGTATTACTTTTCGCTGATGTATTACGTGAAAACGGCTGTCGCGATAGTTTTAACACCCGAAACATAAGTGTGCCTAAGCCACGAGATCCGGGTACGACGGTTGGGAAGAAAGATTTTGCAAACTCTCATGTACACATTTCCGCCGCCAACGCTAGGCAGCTTGGTTCATCGCATCTGAGAGACAACCCTCATGTACTCGACCAATCCATGATTGTGTACTCATTTTTCTGCGGTTGTGTAGCAGACTGTGTAAGCTGCATGGCGACACGCTTGTTAAAACTGGTCAAAGTACATCATCTAATGTGATTCCGAATAGGTTCGACTAAATCTATCAACAATGCGGTAGTTCACATTTAGCTGACACTGATTACCGGGTTGATCCAACTCAGGCTTTCTATACAGTCTACAAAGTTGTAGTTGTATTGTACTGACTTAATGATAAGTTAGCCGACACAATTGTTCGTCGCCGTTTTTTTTGTATAAGAAAATGGAAACTCTGGCATTATCACTGATTTCTTGTCGGTTGGCTTAAAACAGTGAAGTGTTGTGTGTCTTTTTAGGGTTCGTCATAGATAGTTGCATGCGTCCAGTTCTGACCATTCCGCAAAATATATCCTTATTTTGTTTGACAATAACTGGCTGTTTTATTAACTAAACTCAACACGTTATTTTCAGAAATTTTCTTACAGATACAAATGAAAACCGATCACAACACAGGGACCTTTACAACATTATCAACCCAGCCATAAAATTCCTCATTGAACTGAAACTCAGCGTCACTCGTACAAAACGGCAGTTATTCCCACACTTCCTCTCTGAACATACTAACACTTGTCTGCTAATTGTTAGCATACTTATAAAACATCTTTACGCTCTTGGCCAAGATACCTTTAGTAAATAGCAGAACACTATCTGAATATAGCGTGCAGTTTTCGGGCAGCAGTCGCGAATTCGAGTAAATCCATTGAGGTAATTTTTACCATTTCTCTCTCAAACGGCTTCAGCTTCTCTACAAGCCACAACCCAACAACACGATAGCGTACAGTACACATACAGAGTGTTCTGCGGAGCCATGGTCTAACAACGTGTAGTTTCGTGAATCCGTACAGTCACCAGACAGGAATGCCTGATAGGCACCGGAGTCTTGGTCGATACTTGTGGTCATCACAGAGTCTTGTTAACTACCACTTCCATTGCTATCTTCTCATCTACCCCAGACTTCGCGTTCCGGAAATTTGTTCTGTGAAACGAACCGCTCGTCTTTTTTGGAAACCAACTTACTTTCTACAACCGAACAATTAATGTTTCCTTGTCGGGCTTTGATAACCTCAGCGGGTGACGATTTTTTAATACGCGTACCTCCCATGTGGGTTTTGTATGTTGTCTGTGGGTGGAGATTTTACTACCTAAGTCCTTTTAGCAGGTATTTGCGGTAGATCACGAGCCAAACTATCCAGAACGATTTGTATTCAACATTATTGGAACTACAACGCACATTTCCGTAGTGACCAATTTTGTTATAACATCCATGTTTTTCATCGTCTATAAAGGTTTTTCAACTGACATGCCAGCTAAAGCTCCGTAATACGTTTCATTTGTTTGCCACTCAAAATTATCCGTTTATCTACTGAGCTGAAACAAATTGTTGAAAGATTTAGAGGCTGCAATAATTTTCGTCGGTATTATTGAGACGTTAAACTGTCAATACCGGGATGGGGTGTAGAACTGACAAGAGATAAGTAAGCAGGCAGATGCAGTAAGACAGGTAATCAGCGAACCAGACACTCATAACAAACAGGAGGTACACTCTTACTGAGCAGTTTCTTTCCGGGCTCTCAACTTATAAAACGTTAAGATAGATGACACTCTTGAGCTGAGGATCAGCTGGTTGATCAACCTCTGTTGCTGGGAGTTTCAACCTGGAATTAAGACGAGACTACAGACAAAAAGATATCATTCAAAAGGAACACTTAACAAGCGGCACACCCCTACATCTATAAAGAGAATCTGGATTTGCAATATGGTTGGTGGCATCCGTTTTGGTTTAACATGCCACAGTGCCGAAGTCAAAGGACGCCTGCGTTTAACTACTATCGAAAGCGGCTCACGCTGAGCGACTTTTAGTTACACTCAAACACCACGTATTCAGTGTAAACCCGAAGAAATAAGACCAAAGCTTACGTGAATGAGGCTTCTGTGTCCGTCAGGCCAACGCAGGTTAGTCAGTTGATTGGTCAGCTTGAAACTGAAATCCTCAACTCTCAGAAAACACTCATAGAGAAGTGAATCGTATGATCTAAGCTGGTGAGAAAAATATTGGAAGTATAACGCAAGAATTAGTTTAGAATAGCGGTATGTGTTCGTGCACCCTAGAGAGGAAAACAAAACTCAGTGCTGGGCTGAAAAACAGGCAAAACACTCACAATACGGTACACCAACAAACCTACCCAGGTTTTTGAATACGGGATCGGGTGAGTTGCCAAACAACGGTGGTGGATGGTCAATGTAGACAAGAAAGTGTACTGTAAGTACACTGTTGAGCGATTAGTATGAGGCGGCCAGTGCATTTGTGGCTGCACACATCACAGTAACATTTAGTCATGTTATCACGACCTACGGTACCGATGTTTCCTTGTATACCACGTTTTTTACCTCATGGCGGCGCAGTATTTGCTCACTACACTTTCGGATGATAGTCCGGTTGAGTGCTAAGTTTTCCCAAGATCTGTGATCAGTGTTAAAAGGCTAAAGACTTACCTGAATAGCACCGTAGCGTCACAGTTTTTGATGACCACGATTTCACCTACTTGATTCCACCTGCCGGTCAGCAGCTGCTCTGGAATACGATCACCGCCCATTCTACGGACGTGACATAACTAACAGAGTTGATTCAACGTCGGTGTCACTTCCATCCCGTCCATGTTCGTTCGCCGCAGTACCTAAGTGTTCGGAACCATGTCCAAAAACGGCACCCCAAGATGCGTCCTAGACATTGCAGATGGAAACAGCCCAGGTAACACACTTTCCGTCGATACAGTACCTAAGTTGCATTGCCGTACAGTAGTGCAGACTGCCTCAGTGAGTGGTAGATTAGCAGTTTATTGGTCATCTTTAAAATGTGCTTTTTCCAGACACGTCTCTCTAGATGTTCGAAGGTAGCACTAGCCTTAACCACACTGTCTTGTAACTCACGGTCCGTTGAACAATCTGTCGCTAATTTGCTATCAAAGTGGCAGAAGTCCGCGCCGCATTGACGATGCGGATTGCAAAAGCACGTACAGGAACAGTACCTTCACTCGGAGAAGGCTGAAGGAAAGAAAATATTTTGTCTGTGTTGATATCTGGTCCAAACTTGGATATCAAGGTTACGAAAGCCGTGGTCAATCGCCGAAGTGCGTTTATACTGTGTGCGAATGAGGCGCTATCATCTATGAACAGAAGCATATGCATATGGGAGGTACGTAACCGCCTTGGAGCACCAAAAAGTCGAATATTCAGCGAGCAACTATCCGTTCGGTACTCAGCCTCAACGGCATTCTCCGCTGAGTCCTAAAGAGCAACAGTTAGCTTGGTGGTTAAGTGTAAACTGAGTAGGGTTGTGGCTAGGGAACAACCCTGCTTCAAGCTAGTGACAATGTCAAAATCGTCTTAGGTTGATCCAAACAATGGTGCCCTCGACTTCATCTTCACACACAACGTTCCAATAAAATTAATGAACTCACCTGGACATTCAGTCTTACCGGGCAACGTCCAAAGCATCGCACTGCTTACGGTATCAAAGACCTTCGTAGAGTCCACAGGATGTACAGGGGCTGGTCGAGTTCTAAGTAATTCTCTTGAATCTGTCGAGTAGAAAACACCAGGTTGATCGTACTGCGGAACCCCCTCCAGAATCTACACTGCTCCCCGGGAACATTGGCCACCAAAGCGTTCGCATTCAGTCAGTTCAGGGGGATTCTTACAGCCACTTTCTCTGAGCAGCTCAGCTGAATAATTCCCCGTTAGGTGTCGGGGAACTGCATGCTAAACTTACTCTAAACAAAGGTTCTGTCAGAGTATCTTCGAGCTCCTGAGGCGTTTCTTCCTGCTCCCAGATGAAGTGAACCAGCTGAATCAAAGCAAGTTCCAGCGCCGTTCCGCCATTCTTCAAGATTTCACCTGACAATCCATCCTGACCAGCAGCATTTCCATTGCGCAACCGTCTAATCGCTTTCTGCACCTCAGGAAATTCCGGGGTGAAAGCAAGTAAAGATGGTCCATTGCGACAGTCTGTTCACGGGTTCCCAGTCAATGAGAGCAGGACATTTTAGTAGGCTACTAAAGTGTTTACGTCACACTTTTATGATGCCCTCTGGGTGAAGGCACGGACAGCCGGTGTATATGTCAACCAGTGCTTGACGGATAGACCGAAAATCGTCTTAACCGACTCAGTGAACTTGTGTTGTGTGCAATCGGCGTAGCCTACTATCCGCTAATTTTGATTTTTCTACCACTTGTCCTTGATTCCGCGAAGATGTTCGCAGAAATGACGGCCAATACTCCGAAACTTCACTCCTTTGTCTTCGTTGTCCTGGTCAATCGTGAAAGAGGCAAACACTGCGTTCTTCTCCTCTACCAATTAAGAGGTAGCCAAGTTGCAGTCGTCAAGACAGACTGGAATTTACTGGTGCTTTATGTCGATCACTCAGAGATTGCTGCTGCGGTAGGTTTTTCGAGCTGTTGCCGCATACCCTCGAAGGCAGCGGATACAGGACGTCTTACGGACAAGCGGCAACGGCAGGCTGAAAATCGGCCCTCGTCTCACAATTCTCCAGTTGTCTGACATCCAAAGTTTGTTGTTTTCCAGACTATGTACAATAAACAGGTTTGCAGACAATGGTGAGCATTTTGTTCCCGATCACTCTATGACCAATGCTATATTCGGCTCCTCGCATCACTTGCGTGATACACACATCACGAATGTCACGCTTTCGCACGTGATAAAGAAATAAGAACGGCCTCGCCGGTGAGTCTATTTCGTGATGTTGCTCGTATTCAGCGGGAATCGGGTGTTTGTGATAGGTAACTTGTGATTCGTACACAGGTGGGGTAGACATTCACCGTTCTCCATGACTTAACCGAAGCCGTAGGGTCCGAGAGCTCCCGGCTAGACTACCGAGTCGCGCCCAAATAGAACATTTAAGTCACTCAGAACAAACAGTTGGTCACTCACCGGTGCTGAGCGGATTATGGCCGATATATGGACAGTGAACAGGATCTTTGTGTCAGCCGTGTGATACATAATTAAACCACAAGCACTGACAAGTGTTACACATTTACCTCGACCGAGTCGTAGGCACATGAAACGGATTCGGGGGCTAATGCCTTGCGGTTTGTTTACCATAAAACCGCTGGTGTGCTCAGCGACTGCGAGACAGACACCATGCGCCTGAGCATCCTTTGCGGATAACTTATCCAGTGGGCGTACCCAGCACTTGTTTCTCGCAGCTTACGTTGGTCTGAGAGCCTTGTCTCACTCAAGGCTGCTGCGTCAGTGTCATAACGGCTCAGTTTCATCGCGACGAGTGAAGTTCGATGCTCTGCTTGTCCCGTGGTGCTGCATCGGTCCAGCAGCGTGCACACAGCTCATGTTCCAGTGGAGAGCGTCTCGCATCACAGGCTCTTCCTCAGGTTGTAGTTTATGTTACTGAGATTGTGTGAAAATTTTCTGCTCTAAGATTCTTGTTGGAGGGGTCATTCGAGGAGGGTGAAAAAGAGGGTTCGGAAGTAGCATATTTTCGCCTATTAACCCTGCAGCAAACAGCAGATAGAGCGACCCGAGTTAACCTGAGCGACAGTCAATGCAGTATATTACTCGATTTATACTGCAGTAACATGATTTATATCGACTTGACTTACTGTCAGAACACCAAGATCTAGGCACGAGGGCGATTAGAGCCCGTAATCAAAGCCTTTGGCTCAAAACCCTGTACCGCAATACAGCGGGTAACGGTTGGCGGCATGCGATTCGAGTTAGCCTGTCACAGTGACCGAGGCCAAGGGACACCTGCGCTCAACAGTCACCGCAATTGGCATGCGCCGCATCAACTTCGGTTCCACCAACACACCACATATCCAGTGTAAACCNAAGGGACACCTGCGCTCAACAGTCACCGCAATTGGCATGCGCCGCATCAACTTCGGTTCCACCAACACACCACATATCCAGTGTAAACCCGAGGGAATATACCGAGAGGTGTGACGGTGGGGCTTTTCTGTCCAACCGGTCAATGCTGGTTAGCCAGTTGATTTGATAATAAGAAAAGGAAGCTCTTATCTTTCGGAAACTAAACAGAGAGAGGCCACAATGACGAGATCTAGAGTAAGAAGAAAGATTTCTGAAGTGTAATACAAGAAGAATTGCAGTACAGGGGTGCAGGTTGGTGCATCCCAGGGAAGGTAGGGATGAAAGACAAAATTCTCATTGAACTATGAAAAGCCAGACAGATAATTCATCAGACACCCAGGTTTTCGGAAAGAGGAACGGATTGATTGAAAACGATCAGGCTGTTGGTCAGTGCAATAATTAACACAAACAAACACCACAACATCGACCACCTGCAACAATAATCAGATTACAATAGCTCAACACAAGCCCGTGATCCACACAGTACTAATGCAGAGACAAGCAAGTCATACAAAAATGAGACCAGGCGAAAACAATCATCGAACCGAACAAAAGCACAACACACCGGAGCCAACTATGACGAGCTTAAATGCCTGTTGTTTGGCTGCTCCTCTTTGGGTAATCTGACATGATTGAATCTGCAAGAACCAGAATCCTAATCAGCTTAGCCCGTCGGATCAAAACAGCAAACAAACCAGACCATCACGCCAATGTATCAGAATAGGTCAGGGAACTGGTGATGAGGGGCACTCTAAAGCAGATAATTTTTTAAGCCGCTTTATGCAGTAAAACTTAGAAAAAGTTTCCAAAGCGTTTCTAGAGCTTTTGGCTACCGAGATTTATTTCTACTAGCACCCAGATACGTTTAGGCGGCGTGTTTTGACTGTTCATTTCACGCTTAGAATGTCAGGCAATTCTTGACAAACCATAAGCTCACTAGTTATAACTAAACGATATTAAATCGATGTTACCGTTTGATTGAACTATCGATAGATTGGTGACAGGTAACGGCATGGGACAGTAAAAGCAAAGCTCTCGTTCCGATCTTGCCTCAATTACGTTTGCAAGTCGGTTGTTTGTTTGTTAGCTGTGGGCATCCAAACGTTTAGGCAAAGAAGATTCGGTACAAAAAAATTTATTTATTCTCATTTTATCGCAGCTGTGTGGCGGTTAGACATCAGTTATCAACTCGTGTATTACTGTTAGTTATGGTGATCAAGATAGTCGTCCTGAAGCTGGCAATCTACCGAGAATGATTGCTTTTTGTTTTAGGTTCATCACATAGTTTTTATCTGATAAAATGATCCCACCAGAAAGCGCCCTTAACAAACGAGGTTCTTAACTTCTGTCTTCTAGACTGTCATTCTCATTCCAAACAGGGACCAAATTATTTATAGACGTCCCACTGGTGAATAACCATCTGGAACCGCTTACAGTATACCATTTTTCAATCTCCGCGGAATTTGTCAAACCAAACTAGCACTCTGAGTTTGACCGTGTTCACTTAAATTATTTAGGGATCAGCTACCATTGTATGATTATAGTTAACTCCTCAGCCTACTTGGTGCTTATGGGTCCGGAATGTTCAACTGCGTATGCATGTTACCTGCAGTTCAAATCACAATAAAACCTATACGTTGTTACACTTACGCACTGATAATGTCGCCTCGTTTGGTTATGAAACTTTTATAACCTAAATGTCAAGCTCGGCGAGGATCGCAATACTTGAATGTTCAGACCATGTTGCCGTCACACGTTACGAACTGTTCCTCACCGGTGTCTGTTAATTAATTTGCCTTGGTCAACCCTGTCCAAGAAGTGGTTCCCAGTGCAGCACAGACATCGTAGAACTCCGTGTTTTGTCGCTAGTTACTCCAGATTTCGTGTATTTCTTATCACACCTAGAACGTTTAGGATCACTTGTTGTTGTAATTGGATCTCCGACCTGAAAAATGGTCGGATTTGATTTGATTGAATGCAACACGGAAAGCAGGACGCTCTGGCGCTCGCCTGTTTTGATGAGAATAATTTTAAGTTGGAAACCACTCACATTTGTTTGCAGATAGACTATCCAGCCAGTCTGATGTGAGACCAACGAAACAGTGGTCTGCACGGTTGCCTAACAAATGCATGGCCTCAGTCCTAATCCAGGTCGCGGTAAGAATATGCAACAATGATGAGCTCTAACGAAGGCGAAACCATAGGTTAGTACTTACCCAAAAAAGATTGGTTGGAAAGTCTGCTTCAGCACAAAGACTGATAACACGCGTGCGATGTTCAGCTTAAAATTAATCATATCTCTGATCAGTCAGCAGTATCTGAGATTAATTTCAGCTAGGACAGTGGATTCGTGTGTAACGGTCACGTGCATCCAATGACAATGACCCTGTTCAACCACACAGTGGTCACACAAAAGTAAACTTGTGACGTGGTAAGACTGAGCTAGAGAGTGACAGTTGGAGTTCAGTAAGATAGAAGTGCAAAAACTTGGGTACAGACAGATCGAACGAGGTAGCAGAGATTTTTACGTATAACCTGATTGGTTGAACTAGGTAGGTCACAGCCAAACAGATGAACCAAGTAGTTCAGTTACTCAGTTTCAGTGTTATCTGGACAACATACACACCGCGCCTGGAGGGGACACTCGTATTTCCGTTGAAACTTGGAAGTAAAATCACCAAAAGTTTGAGTGTGGAAAAAGTTGACGCAGAGATATTGGACAGTGTGAATATCCGAATAATAACTATCTGCAGTGCATCAGGAAAACTCAGTTGTAGCAGCCACATTCCCAAATAACTTCATAACAAAAGCACGGAAGCCTTCTAGGGAAAGAATCTGCTGCATACTGTGTAAAAAATGCACAAATTGTTTTTTCTCACAGGATTGGCCAATTTTTCAATCCTTTGAATTCAAAAGTATGAAAGAGATCCGTGTAGTGTATGTGCGAAAAAAGAGAAATCAGAATTGTGAACTTGCTTCCCGCACCAGTTAACGCTAGTATGATTCTTGTAGAACTGGAATGAGTTTTGCCTCACGCAGCATTCGAGTACAGTAGAATGGTTGGTTGATCGTTCCATTCTGACTTGCCTCAGTACACCGGTTGTACCAGGTAGGCGTTGACCTTGAAAAGCAGTGGTACGCGTTAATCACCCAGATGCAAATCAATGAGCAGACAAATATCGGAACTCTTTTGCTTCTTCGTTTTATCGATTCAAACCGGCACCTCCTGGGAGCTGGTTCAGTCACCTTGTCCACTCCAGGTCTAGGCCTGCTCGTGACTAGACATTGAGAGTTACCATTGGATAAAACCACAACTAAAATGCAAAATGACATATTGTTAGTTTCAAGTAAATTGTCATACAACGCAGTTACAAAGTACAATCATTTCCGTTTCGACGCTTGTGCACTAAGGAATGTAAAAGTGATTCATAGTGTCTGATTTTAGTTGTCTAAACAACGACAGGTTGTGGTTTCCCACTCCTTATATGCTAGCCGTTAAACGCCCACGTTATGTCATACTGGTGTTCTACCCTACTAGATCGTACGGACAAACTGAAACGAGATAACGACCCACATCTCTGGACACTGACTTGGTTCATCCCTGATTCTGAGTCCCTCAACTTTCTATAAATTATGGTCTAGATACATTCACGAAACCAGAGGTAAGTTATGCTCGGCAGTGACCGACAGCAATGGCTTTCATTTGTCGTGGTTGTGTGTACAGCCGATAGTGATGTTGCTCATCTCTTTTTTTACAGACTGAAGTTTTATTGCACTGTATTGCTAAGAAGGTACTTATCAATCATCGGTGTAATCAGTTCCTGTGAGCCTTAGTATGTCAGTTCACGGTGATTTTGTGAAGAACATTGGTTGCCGAAGATTAGTAACAAACATCTATCGCTACAGTATGCTGAATGGGTCACGGTCTCAGTGACCGGAAAAAAAAGTGTCCAACTGTCGCTCAGTTCAAAATGAGACGTTACTGTGATGAATGTCCTGAAAGGTCGTTTGTGTACAAACCACACTGAGATAAAGAATATCAGTCCATGCTGATACCAGCGCTGATTGAAAGTGTAACCCAAAAGACTACTATTTTCTAATGTATCGGTCTGGCGCCATTCCTTCTGAGGTTAAATTTATAAATTTTAATACACTGACACAAACCGAATAGGGAAGAAATTCTCTACTTCTATTCGATTAAAACATTTTGCATAAGGAATGTTGATTTGAACTTGACGTGCCTAGCAGTAGGATCAAATCAGTAGATAGTCAATCATTCTGTGATTATTTTTTCTTCTCTTTTTCTTCTTTTAGATCCCATTGACGATAACACGAAGAACAGTTCACAGAACATCATTTCGGTGTGATCCGTGGGATCTGCAACAGTGTTTTGACCTGCCCACCCTAATTTTGTGTACACATATTCACCTCAGTTTGATGTACGTTGACGAGCGATACTGAAATGGCAAGTCCTCGAAGATTGACCATAATGGGGGCTGATTGCCTAATCGGTTCCAGGGTTCTACATACGTCCTATTAACTACACGTCGAACTGGTTTACTATTGCACAAACAGAGTTACCCTCATGTCAATCGTGTTACTAGAATCAGCTGTCTACATAAACACCAGTGAAGAAAACGTTCACAGAAGCTAGACTATCAAGTGGTCGGTTGCCGTAAAACTCCAGACGGCAGCGTTGGGGCTTTGGGGAATGATTAAGCATCTACTTCATCGGTTAGAAACGCTGTCTTGCAAAATAGTGTGGTAGATCAATAGGTCCCCAAGGAGTTCCAATGCATTTATTTATGATTCCTTTTTTATACATTTGTACTTAATAATGCTGCACCAATTTGCGATTTATTGTTAGGATCAACTACAACTCATGCCACAATGTCTGACAACTACTGTCCAAAGCTGGGGAAGTACGCATTTGGCACTTAAAAAGGCCGCTCTATATAGGGGTCAGTTTTAACTAACAACATCGAAAGATCTTAAGTCTGCAATGCCAGATGCGTAGCAAGAGCAGGCGAACATTATGCTATTCACTCGGCAAGCGCCAGTTCTTCCAACTTCATACAACTATATATATCTAAATGTTTTGTCAGTGCTGCCAGCCATTCATATAAAATGTGTTCTCTGTCCGTATTACAATAAACTCACCAAACAGTTTTAACAGTAATAAAGTGAGAGACTTACTCGAAAGACTGTCCTCTACGGGAGGAGTAGCCTCGTCACCTCTTCTACCATCGTCTGGTAACATGTCCGAAATGTCAGTCTGTTGGCTGCTGACATTTCGACAGGCCTAAAATAGAAATAAAATGCATTTTTGCCAGACAATTTTTTTACAGAAAAAGAAAGCGTCAACAGGTTTTAGGTATTACGCCTATGATGACCCCAAGATCCACCGGATCGATAGCCAATCTGGGCGGTCAAGCCAATGAATGAAAGCGACGTGACAGACTAATCAATCCATCGCTAACTGATTGGCAAGTGACCTCGTTTCTCTGTAATAAATTCGATCGATATCTCAATCAGACTCTATTAACTCTCTGTATAGTTGTGCTATCCTGAAGATGAATTAACGGAAACACACGTTGCCCTATATCTACAGGCTGGTAGTCATCCGAAAACCAGCGTACCTGATCTTTTAGGTCTGATAATTCGATCACATTTAATGTAAAACCATTGACTCGGTCGTCAAAAAGTTGAGCCGGATTTCGAACCCTAGCAGAAACCATAAAAGACACCACTGGGAAACTCTAGTCTAGTGCTTCGTTTCGAACGGGGTTGGCCAAAACGTCCCGTGCAACGAAAAAGCTGGAGGTCGATTAAAACAACGGTCTCATTAAAATTCCTGAAGTTCCGGAGCCATAACGGAATTAGCTCAGTAAAATTTAAACTGAGGTGGGTAAACTCCCAGCAAAACGTTGGGAAGAGACCTCGTCATGATTCACGTCTTCTTCTCAGGGGAACACCGATCCCATAAACACTGCTTGTCGCAAGGGTTCCTAGGAGATGTCCATGTGATTAGAATTACGCGGTCCTTCGCAAGACCTATTTGATGTGATCATTTAAAGTTAAAGTGATGACTCGGGACAGATGTCCAGGTTACGAATAGCCTTTATGTTCGTGTGAGACCGTCGTTGCCAGCTTCAGATCCTGAATGAGTTAGTGCAAATTGGGCGACCGTGCACTACTTCACATTGTTGTCGATGACCATCAACATGGAAAACACTTACAAGCAGGTGGCCAGGGTACCACCGAGCGACGTGGCAAGCAATTGCAGTGAGAATGAGTAAATCACAAACCTGTATATAATCCCAATGTCAGTAACTCCTTGGTATGATGGATAAGCTTCTTCAATGCCATTCATACACCCTTCTCACATCTTAGGGTCGTTTCCAAAGAATATGTGGAGCCGATGAGTTTCATCTACGTACAGAATAACGTCTATCACTTGGATAGTAATCATTGCGACAAACATTTTACCTGGCACCGGTGGATGCCTGCTTATTTGAAGGCAAGTCAAGCTCCGCTCATAAGAAAAGAAAACGCAACGGTTGGGCAAAGTGGGAAGGATGTTTTGTCTTCTCAAATGTTAGTACAAAACTGTGTTCCAAGTTCCTCGGACCACAGCGTGAGTGCCTTCGAAATTGTGTTAGAGTTGTTGTTTGCACGCAAAATGGACAGTCAAAAACATCTGAGTACCATACAACACTACTTGATCTTGGCTGCTGCATGCTAAACACTTTATGTCAGAGAATGAGTGATTATCCTTGGAGATGAGTGATTTCCGGTGGACCTAAGAGACCAACAGGGGCTCTTAAACCATAGGAAGTCATATACATACAAAATCCTACTAAGGCTTACTTGTTTAGATTCGGCAACCCAATCCGTTCGGCATGCGATGACTGTGTAGGCGACGGTCGTAATTCCAAATCCAAGGAGCAGACCAGACCAGGCACCTGCACATATGTGGAAAATATTTTACAATAATCATTTTCAAGTTCGAATATCTTTAGAGGCAATAATCAATGTCACCTATCAGTATCAGCAAAAGCATCGACGTAAAGCACCTGTTCAAACGAAGTTGACACTGAAGTCCATTTGAGTGTGAAATGTGTACTCACAAGTCAGAGATTCAGCTACTATTTATCAACTACCTGCAGTATTTGGCTTTAAATAGACTTGCTTAGCGCTGTATCATAACTCAGTAGTATTTTTTTCCAGACATGTGCCGGCTGGGACCAACTGTTACTTCGAATACTCAAACCTACCGAGTATACCAAAGTCGGACCTGTAGGCCAGTACCAGCGAGATTGGCATCCCAATACAGTAGTAGCCGACGAAGATAATGATAGCACCAAGGCTTTGTCGGCCACAGGCAAGTAGAACAGCTTCAGAAACACCCTAAAAACGAAGTAATTTTGATTTCCGTAAGAAACGAGTTGATATAACGAGTTTGCAAAACAAACATTATAACCCTAATTTCGTTCACGAAACCTGATGACCAGCTTCAAACAGTAAGTAAGTGAAAAGATAGACTTTTGTGTAAGCGTTCACACAACAAATATCCTATCAAAACCAGAAAACGCGGTAAAAATAACCAATTCTATGAGAATAAGTTGGGTATAGAATAAGTAACACTAGGTTAGTTCACTTCAATATTTTCTGTCAACTTCTGTTCTATTTACTCCTCGTTTTCTTTATTATCTTCTCAGTAAAATCGTCACCCAATTTTCCCACTTGTTTGCTACAAAGACCTTTTACAGTGTAGCAGAAGTTCAATGCATACGTTAGACAATTCTTGTTCAAAATCATTTGTTCGCGTGAGATTTCTTCCAGTCGTAAGTCAGTGAGGTTGCATTCACGCGACATGTGCCCTTAAGCACATTCTCTTAATGTCATTTTCCGTTTGACGGTTGTTGGTTCAAATCCTCATACAATCCGTAACTTGACTGCTTTATGTCCTGATAATTCCATGCAGCTACTCTAAATGAAACCCCACTGAACATCGAATCGATCTAGTTGTTTGTTTGTGCACGAGGCACACTATAGGTAAATCTGAAGTTGAGGTGGACATAATAGCGCGCACATGAAAAACTGGCGTATTCAGTAAGTATAATGGAGTCATAAAAAACTACGAAGAACCAAACTACCAGAAATACACGACTTTTCGACGGTTATCTCAGGCCGGTAATTATCTGAACACGATGGCATGAGTTCACCTCGAACACTTCAACCTTGATCATAATTTTCCGAGTCATCTGCGCTCTTTGTAGTACAGCGTGAAGTCATGACAATCTAAATGGTACTATTTTGATGAAAACTTACCACCGATCGTCACTTGTTCGTTCCTAAAAACTCCCTTGCTTATGCATGTCGAGAGAAGGTATCACAGATTTACCATAGCTACTTAGTCACGTCGCCTAGATCCTAAGATTCCAAATTTCACCATTACTGATCTGTCACGCTCTTAACCAATATGTGATAATCCTCAGTTGTGTTGTCTCGTACCATTTCAACATAGGATGTTATAGGACTCTAGAGTGACCACTGGCGAGTGCGCGCGCTGCAGGCAAACTATATACAATGGTCAGTTATTCCGACTATACGGTAGTGAGCTAAACGTACCAGACGGTTTACTATGTACAACCAGCACGAACAAGAGATGTCTGCACAGCACATTGTTTTGAGTTTCTGCATTGGTAGAAGCCATACAAACACGACATTTCATAATCCAGTCGAACTTGTTTAATTCCGATTCAGTTCGAAAAGAAGGTCAGTTCACTGAACAATTTGTTATTGTTTGTCTTAAGCAGGCATCTCTTGGTTACAGTTACAGAAATAAATTGTGATGGACACCAACCATGAACCTAATCATCGTTTCCCAGACTACCACATGTATATTTGTAACCGGTCAACCGTTGGTCAAGCTGTTCAGACTGCTTAGTTAAAAGCTGTGCGGCATGGCAAAGTAATTATGAAAAAAATCATCCTGCATGTTGAAATCAATTGAGCATTTCAATCGAGCTACTATTCTTTCTACATACAATCTCAAATTACAAACCCGTACAATCCCATTACTTGCTGTGTGTCACTTTTGTCTTTGAGAATTCACGAAGTAAATTGTCGGTTTTATGGATAGCGATCTTACCACAGTTACTCTGAGCGGGCTACCATCCTCTTGCAATCAACGCAACACTGACGAAGAATGTGGAGAGAACAACTAACGTGTATAAACTACACTATCCTGAATAGCATAGTACACGAAAACAAAAACACAAAATCTATATAGACCACGAAGGTTCTGATGCACATTATGGCTCTTCGGTTAAGTAAACGTAAACTTCCGTCGTGTTAAAAAGTCGGGAATGATCATTCATACTCACGCGTTAGACAGGATACGAACAGAACAGGACATAAGTACACCGGAAAGTTTAGTGGTAGAGCTATAAATTCCGCCATTATAATTAACATACACATGTTAAAATTCCTTGTCTAACCTGCTGCCCACAACATTGTGGCTAGATAGCACAACAGTGATAGAATACACATTACTCATAAGTGATTGTGGTGATGCTATTGGATTACCAAAAAATCGATTGGTTCACTTCGCAAGTACGCATTGGACTAGAAGTTCTTCGTCAGCAGAACCAATATACATATATATATATACATAAATATATCCCCATGTCAGTAAGGTTAACGTGCCAGTCTATCACTTCACACAATAGAGTACCTAAACGTGAATTCGAAGCTTGAGAGAGAATACACCAATCCAAACATAAAAATTGGGTTCCGCTGTGCGGATTGTTCAGTTTGTAACCTTCCAAATCGCCTAAACGTTCAATCGGCATATTATTATTAATATTGTCACTTGGCCTTACTTTTCCCAACCGTATGCACTTTCCTGCCAACCTATTTCAAAGCGGATACCTAGAATTGCTTTCTGAAATCGTTTTGTGCCTCTCTGGTGAGATATGTATCCACCACACTACAGTCTACTCCTCCATGAATCAACCGCGTTAACCATTATGCCACAAACGTCCGGCTTAGCAAGGCCAAAATGTCTCCTATAAATAGTCGGTTCGCTTGTGAGTGCTATTGAAGTTTTCCAACTAAATACCCGAATATTTATCAGTAAGCAAGGTTACAATATTCACGCGTGGTGAAGATGACATTGTTAGCTTAACAGCAAGGCTAACAACTCGGTTTTGATAATATCTAATAAATAAGTGTTCTTTTAGGAGATCTTAACATCTCGCGATGTATGTATCCATCGCTATTGGTGAACTGGATCAAGGGAACTCAGTGTTTCAAACAGTTGTGTTAATTTGAGTGTGCGCTCGTTTCTGTATAAGTTCTTATTTAGGAGCATATACATAATTCACAACAAACATGACTACAGTTTAAAGCAACGTTTTATCTGGTGTTGAGTTCAAAACAAACACAACAGATTGAATGGACTTTCCTTGAGCGGATTCTGTGAATGCTCAGTTGAGGATTGGGTTTTGATATATTTTGACAGGCTGGTTGATCCTAGCTGGACGATAACGGTGAGTCTTCACCCTCCTGAGGCGCATTCATCAACGCATAGGCCGATTTTATGAAATATAACTTTGTCTAGCCTGTGTGTTATATGTCTGTCCCTTTCTTTGGCAAAAAGCATTGAGCTATGATGACAAAATATGGGCTTTTACGTTAAACTGAACTCACTGCAAATCCTTCGCACAGTTGGCACACTAACAGCATGGGAAGCAGATGGCTGGCTAGCAAACAAACTTCGCTGGAAAAAATATCCAAAAATTAGATAGATAAAATGTGGCCAAACAAATAAGAAGTGGGATTAACGATTTGCGTTTAACAGTTCATTCACTTGTGCCTGTGGGACAAATGTTTTGACAGTAATGACATTGAGCTTATAAGCGATTTTATGAAAGTCCAAACTTGGCCAGTCAATCAAGTTGTATACGATCAATGCAACAATGATCAAAATGTTCAATTCACAAACTGGGGAGTAAAAATTAAACAAAACAATAACAAACCGGATTATATGTCACCTGTGTAGCCTCAGTAGACCAAACTGTACGTAAAAACGTTTCGCCTAGAGTTGAAGCGTCTGCAATATCCAACTGAACGTTTTTAAGTCTATACAAAAGACTTACAACAATGTGTTGACAGTTTTTGTTAATTACAGAAAGAGTGGTAAGCAGATGGGTCAGTTCACAAGTTAAATGATTGCCAAATGACCTTCTAACTACCACAGTTTTTCAACGCAAATACTACAGGCATAAACAAAACTAGTTTGTTCTAGGGAATACTTCTCACAAGGTAATTTCTCGGCTCTTGACAAGTTTTTTATAATACCGATTTGTTATTTACAAGAACCCTCAGACGACAATCAGGTAGACGGTAATAATTCGTATGTATTAACTCTTCTGCTGGTGACAATCCCTGGGTCTTCGTTAATTTACCAGCAAGAAACATCTGATCAAGTTCACCATAGAGTTAGAAAAACAGAAGCGTAGCCCTTTTCAAACAAAGTTATTTCTGTGATTATTTGTGATTATGGTTAGTTGTACCGTTTCAACAGAATAGAAATCGTCTATTTCAGCTCACGACATGCCTAGTGATTGACCCGGAGTGCTCCGTTCTCCTTGGACTGCTTTTTCACAGGTTGGGTTCAGTTGCATCCACCTAGTTACTGAGTCTTTATTCAATCCAGCTGTTTTTATTATCTTAATTTACAGCTATTCTTCTAACTCGTATTCTATCCATTGGCTAACTGACTTCAAATAACCGGTCGCGCTGAACTATGAAAATACTGTGTCAGGCAAACCGAGATTGCCTTGCTTGGATCCATTATATGGGTACCAACAACAGCACACTGATTAGACATTCGCCAACACTCCCACCCCCCTCCAATAGACTGTCATCCCAAATATTCACTGGTTCCACTGTCACCTTCAGTTTGGCCTTTTCAGTGTAAATAATTCTAACTGGATACCGAGCCGAGACCCTTACTTAACGAGTAATGTTCTTGCCTACAACAGAGAGTTCATTGTAACTGGCATGTTGGTTGCGTGGTATTAGTAAAGTAAACTGTCTCAGTCAGTTGGTGAGTTCAGGCTGTGTTGGATCGTATAAATCCCTGAGTCAGTATCACATTTCCCTCAACTAAGGTGAGGCAGCAACAAGCTGCAACTGACCTATCTCCGGATTGCCAGATATATTTTGACCTCCACTCTCAACTCCATCAAGATAAAATGCTTCTCTTGAACTGCGAAACGGACAATTTGACACTGGCTGTCCCTGGAATGTGTCCCCTGAAATAATTCCACGTTGTTAGCAGATCACCACCGGGGCATATTCAATAGAGTGCATAGCCGTATTGTTTCTAGGGCTTCCCTTGGTTGTCATGGTTTAATACGGCTATCTGTTTCCCAATTATAAACAAACAATTCTTACTGTTGTATTTAGTAAACATGGTGCTGTGGACTGTCTACTCCAGACGTATCGTATAGTTTGTCCATACTACCGTTAGTTTCACGTGCTTGAAGCTTTTAGTCGCAGAATCTAAACCAGAGCTTCTTTACTTGTTTCGCATGAAACGTACAATGTCAGTAATGGAAGGAGAGCTTACGCTGCTGTTGCTTTCGGAGCAAACGTTGGTCACCTTAAAAACGCCCACCAAGAATCGTAACTTAAACTTAGGTGGATCGATCGAGCATTTGGTTCATAAGAATAAAACAGACCCGTGAAAACATTTTAACAAACAAGATTCTTCTTGATAGGTCAAGTAATTCATAACAGTCGAAGGAACCTAGTACAGATAGATACTCCAAGCTTCATGGATCTGGAGTTTCGAATTATTTTTTGCTACAAATCATGATTTTGACTGATCCTTCTTTGAAATAAACCTAACGGCGAACAGTTAATTCGTCTTGAGCGTGCCGTTCATTTTGTATATTTACCCTGTTCTTGGTCCAGTTGGTACATTCTGCTGAATTGCGTTTGGTGCACCTTTCGGCATTCATCTAGCACCATAAATCATTCACTCTTCTGATTATACGCAGTTGGGGTTCTTATAAGGACTCGCAAATGTCCTATTTGGTATCTTGTTAAAACACTGTATTCACCGGTTTCACCAACTTTTGACACTTAGATGGTTTGATTTACTAACGTCATTTCAGATATTTAATGTCAAACATCCATTCCATCAACATAAATCAGCCGCTTGTAACTGGCAGTGAGATGTGCTCCTATCCACGAAGCTATATCGATCTAGCTGAAAGTCCCACTCAATTGAAATCAGACTCCGGCTGAAGCAAAATCGGCGGAAGAAATTGCATGCCCCTCTTCTATGTGTGATTTATCAGGTGAACTTAAAAAGCATACCAGGTAGTGGTGACTTTCAAACTTATACTCAGATATCTACGAGTATCACTGTGTTGTTTGATATTTACCCAATGGACTGCATCGGCGAGTTCCTCAGGCAAACAATGTGGGAGTCCATGAACACTCCTGCTGAACATCGAAGATATATTATTCAAACAATGTGCAACAGATTTATTATTACGATGATTCTACTTTTAGCCATCAACTTAAAGTGACGTGCTCTCAATTTCTGAAGATTGTGGATTGAAATCCGTTGCTTCACCAACTTTAAAACAATACCCTCTATTACACTTACCTCTTCAATGCATATTGGATGTGAAAAGCAGTGGCACATACAGACCTCAAATAGACCAACATCCAGACTCACTGATTGATTGATATCTTAGGTTTAGAGGAATTTCAGTGTAGCATGGTTCTCTTTGTGAACAAACAAAAACATGAGGCTATTCCGATGAATTTCAAATGATTCACTCTGACAACCTCAGCTGCCAGCCGGGTGCAACATGTCAATAAGCCTGCTTCAAGATCATAACCACATTGTAAACAGTGACTGCTTTTATTTCGCAAAATCTGTAGGGGTCACTTCGGTCAGCTAAATTTAAATACGTGTTTTGGATCATATTTCAAGTAACCATCGTTATCATCGAAGTCATTATGAGACTTAAACAGTACACTTGGATACAGTGGCCAGAATCACACCTGGTCTTGAAAATAAACCACAGCGTAGTCGATTAGTGGGCATAGATGTATCTGGAAGTAAGACTAAGCTGACAGCACAAACGGTGATTCGTAAAGTCTCTAATTCGACAATATATCACGGATGTTGACTGCGTTACACCACCATGCTCTACAACGTTTCTAACCCGTGGTGTGGATGACCTTGAACTCCTTAACTTGGCATATGAGACCTACCAACTTTGAAAAGTGAGGAGATCAAAGCGCTTACAATCCGTGAACCATGTCAACACTTGGTCGATTTGCGGTTTCCTACAACCATTAGAGGCCTCAGTGAACGGTAAGGGGCATACGACCGAAGCCAGCGTAGATAGGAAACTCATATCGCGTCGTTTGTCAAACAAGAATCTTTAAATTTCTGTGGCACGACTGGATGGGTTATTCCGCTGCTCACATAGTCAGCCCATTTAATACGAACTAACTGATGGCGAAATCGGCGGTGCAATACCGAGAACCTAGACTCGCTTTACGCACAGACAGTTCAGATCTGTGATCAGTACAATAAAACTGAGTCCATACAGGCGTCGTATACTCCGTCTTTCCTGGACGAATGGATACTTTATGACGATGTAAATGACGTACTTTAGCAAATGCACTATGTGCTTACATTATCTTCGTGGGCACCAAGTTGTCAGTAGTATGATCTGATAAGGTGACGTCACCATGGTGGATGAAGTCGTCAGGATACCCCAGTGAACTTCCCGTAACAACACAGACATGGTCAAGTTTATTCCACTCTTGTGAAGTCAGCACACATTGAAGGTGAAAAATGCACAACGTACAGACCAACTATATAAGATAACCGGTTTAGAGTGGTTTTCATTTTGTCTGCAAAAGAACTAGGCAGAGGTATGCTGTCCACATCCGTGATGCCAGCAGTCTTACTTCCCAACAGAAAATCCATTCAGATATCCCCGGAATAACAGGGTGTTTCTTCCGGAACTCAAACTGTCCCATAGATGATGGGTGGGCAGAAGATCCGACACGTCTGTTGAATACTTATTGAAATTCAAAACGCTCGAAACAACCTTTCATAAACGTGCACTTTTCAGTCAAAGTGGGCACAGAACAGCCTAATAGAAATGACATACTTCACTTAGATTCTCCCTCGGTTAAGACAACCCCAGATTCCATCTTAGGTAACGCAACCAGAAATAACCTTCAGGTCCAAAAATACCAGCACCGTTTTTTACTGTTCAGAAAATGCGGACATTCAGACGCCAATGTGCCCCGGTTATTTGGGACCGAATAGGTTAAACTTAGCTGGGGATGATGGAAAATCCCAAATGAGCGGACTACTTCGACAGGACAGCAGTAGTCTCGAGTACTACTTGGTCACTGTCAACGAGAAACCTTCGTTTGGGAGAACCCATCCAATGCGTCCGGCACAATGGTCTGTTCGTTCGAGACAGCAGAACGTGGGACCTTCTTGATGGACTTCATACGGAGACAGACTGAAAAGTCTGGCTCACTTGGCAGTGAAGACTTCGCCCAGCCCAAGGCAGCAGTAAACGAATTAGAGTCAGTAGTGTAACCACTGGCACAATTGAATACGAGAAACTTTTGCTGGTTAATTTGCTAACCGTAAATGAACAATCCTCACCCGGCTGAACGTGATATTGGATTAGTAGATGACAGCTTTGACGGAAAGAACGATAACCTAGCTATGAATGGCGAAGTTCATATGCCAAACAAAGTTTCATCCCTGGCTGGTCACATATGTCCGAACGACTAACTTAAGGAATGAAAGATTGGAGAATATCCCCGGGTCGCAGAACCGAACAGAAAAGTTGGAGGGTTCCAATAAATTAGCGAATTCTGTGTACCACCCCACTTTCAACGGCATGAAATTGAAAGGCTGGAAGCCTAGAGCTGCTCTCAGGTACGAATGCATCGTATAGATATCTCCATTCCTTACACATCAGTTGATTGGGAATTTAATGATTATCCAGATGTGTAAAATCTGAACTCCGGCTGGATTCAAACCATCGACAGACAGAACATAGTCAAACGCAGCAAACGCCCTACGCGGTAGGCCACGAGGCCACGAAGGAAATTCGGAGACAACTTGTTTGAATTCCATCACGCATCTGTCCCATTGTTTCCTGTGGAATCCACCAAATGATGCAACTAAGCAACTGCTGCAGCAGGATTTCTTCGATAGTTCAAGTTGGAATCTATTAACGTCACTGCTGAGCAATGAAATTATAGTTTGTTGCGCTACCGATTACTGCATTGCAAGTGTATTACGAAGGTCTGATGGTCGGAGGTTCATTTATTGATGTTTAACACCTATAGATCGTTTTCATCGCAAAAAAATGAACGTGTGAGGTGGTTTTATCAAATTATTCTGTTCCTCTACTAGATATGCGTGGATATAAGACAAAGTTATTCCAATGAATTTTCAAGCAAGCGTTTGAATTACCACAAGACATTAATGAAATGTTGACCTACCAAATGTTTGGACACCAGCAATAGCTGATCATGTAACAAAATGATTTATCCAATATCCCTACTGGACGTGGCCGAAATCCAACATTAGCCCAAGTGTACATAAGCTCACATTTACCACCACAGTCATTGCTCAATACCTGAACGTAGTGCTGATTAATGCATGATGGTTGCTGGCAAATGGTGTGAATTGACTCGCCTGAATATAAGCCATAACAGTTTGAAAAACAGAACAGCAAATCGATAGAGAAGTCACCACTTGAACTGTCGTGAACTGAATCATTGAACTAGAACACTGTGTGAAACAACCATAGACGGAAATCGGAAACGGCCCTCTTGGACAAAAGGCAAACTTTTACGATTATTGTAAGCAGATGCACTGATTTTACCTAGATACATTTTGAATGAGTCCATTGCCGAAACCACAATCTCTGTTTTGTTTGCGTCAAATCAGCTACGTACCAAGTCCTTCAACTGCAAAGTGGATTCACGCGTTCTCCTGTCAGCATGACGCATTCACATAACCCATCACCTTTCCACAGAATGGGTTCTGTGGGCATCCTAACCCACCGTAGAGGTCTTGTCATTCTTCGTGATCTCGTTCATGTGACGGTGATAATAACACCTGGTTCTTGTTCGCACCGACTTTGCTTGGTCTCACTGCGGTTTTGTTACTTACACAGTGTTCTGCTGTTAGTTGTTACTGTATCACTGATCATATACTGATCAATACTGATGTTTGGTTATACGATCGACCTTCATTTTGTTAATGCATATCGGACACATTATGCGGTAGTCCTGTGGCGTCCGTTCCACCCGGTAATTCGTCGACTTCCCTAGAACGGTCAGATCGCAAATTATGCACCTTACTGACCAAATCCTGATACATTTGTTCCGCCAACTTTCCTATAAAGATTCCCACGGGCATGCAACGATTACTCAGGGTACGCACGCTAATTGTAGATTGATGTGCACAAACTGGCAATTACAAAAAGTTTAACATCACTCATATTTGATCGCAGAATTCGCATTCAGATAGACTATCCAGCCATCCTCTTTCGAAAAGAAGCACTAGACTCGAGTTCCGCTCTTATTAGAGCTCGTCAGTAGTAAGGTATATCGTAACGCAACCTGGACAGGACAGTATGCAAACTGTAATAGCTTCGTACCTTTGAGACAAAAAAGAACCTAGTGCGGTGTTTGCTAGATAATGCCGTGAGAATTTGCTCAGATGACACTATAGAAGAAGAAAAACAGTTCATATTTAACACACTCCTTGAAAATGGTTACCCAGAACAGTTTATTTTTAAGCAGATGATAGTTAGCACAAAGGTAGGTGTGCAGCAAACTGTAGACAAAAACCTGTCTATGTTACCTTGCCTTTCAAAGGCGATAGCAATGCTGAAAATATAACCAGGAAACTTAAGTAGCGCTTAACAAAACCTATTTCGCAGCTCAATTACGTATTCGGTTTACATCCACACTAGTTTTGCGTCCTCAGATGAAAGATATATTGCCTGTGCATGCTGCCCCTTTTTGTGCTCACCTTTTCGTTTGTTCCCGTGGAACAAGCTATATAGGCCGCACAACAAGACGACTATCTGAACGCATGCGGGAGCATCATCCGGCGTGGCTAGCTCGAGGATCGATAAAGGTTTTCTCCTCAGCTGTCGCTACTCATTTGGTGGAATCGAATCATCTGATCGACCCGGCCGATTCGTTCAAGCCTATCTATCGAGTCGGTGGAGCGCAATCAAAGTGAGTTAAAGGTCGTCTACTAGCCGTTGCAGAAGCCATCGCAATTCGCTTACATTCGCCCCCGCTATGCTCACAAAAACGTCTGGTCAAAACACTGAACCTTCCGTGGCCCTGTATCGATAGCCCGGATCGATCTGCTACATAGGAGTACGGATTTTCCGAAAACGTTTACAATCCAATTAACTGGCGCTGCATAACTAGATTTCACGAGTTTGACTGACTGAACATTAATGATCACCATCGATCACCCCACGGACATACTACTCCCAGCGAACCCATACAAATGTGTTGTATTTAGCTTGATGATGAAGCACTGAAAACTAGCTTGTTTTCTACGCGTTTTTTCTCATGACTAAACTGGGCGTATTCACGTTACTCAAAAATGTTTAATAGGTTCGGTGCTCGTTTCTCAATGACCCGTGAATTACCAAGTGTCTCTTTCATACTGACTCAATAGTTGACAGATCTGCACACTTCACAGTGATGTGGTAAACTACATCAGTCAAAACGAACTCCGCATGTCATCTCATGGAAAGGGGATTCAGAAAAACTATAGAGGTTAATTGATAGTGTCTGACTAATGGACATAATGATTTCAATATTCACTCCAAGACTTGCACACCAGAGAGACCATCGACTTTTATTCTAATACCAGTTACGTAATTTAGAGGGAGATGAAATGACACTGTATCTCATAGAGTGAGAAACTCACATGTCTTCCGTAAATATATAGGGCAGTGTATGTCGCAATAATATGATAGGAAGTCCTGTGCACAATGCCACCACGGCTAAAAAGTGAAATCACACAACGCGTTCAGATACAATTACGAGGTGAAATTTTCCATTTTAATGGATTTAAAGTAAAGGGAAATGCCTTTGTCGTGTTTGAATTGACAAACTATACCCGCATTGAATGTAAATGGATTATTCACTGGTTACTGAATTGATAAGTAGCAAACATAAAATTGCAACGTTACAAGTTAAACATCAGTCACATCTGGCGATAACTTTCTTGTTCAGATGTAGCGTTCAACAAACTTACTTGAAGAAATAAGCTCGAATTTCTCACTTGTTTCGGAGTATCAGAATTGTGACGCCTTGTCCTAACTGAACCCGATCTCGTGTAGCTGAGACGATGGCTTATTGCTGACTGCCACTTGTGACTCGCGTCAAGCTAGACCAAATCATCACTTCTAAGCGTCTGAGCACAATCGGCAGTTGGGTCGCCGATTTGTTGTGAGTGCAGATGAAACAGCAGAACTGTTCACTCCACTCAATAACAATCTGATCTCTATATGAGCTAATATGTTTATCGGATAATGAACTGTTATCGGATGTTTACACCATCCAGTCTATATCGAACCGTCAAACATGTTTTCAGCCACACACAGACACGAAAGCAACACAATCGCTTCTGTTGTGTAAGGACCATAATAAATGGAGATTTCCGGCAAGTTGACCACTTCCATAATACTACGAAAATTATCCGAAACACTAGGTCGACTACTGAACCTTAAAAATTTGGTTGCTGATTGGTCGTTCAGACTAAAGTTTAAGTACTGTGTCAAGACTCCGGTAAATGAACAAGTTGTCTCCATCGTGCATCGCTGGCAAATTTAAATATGTTCACAATTTGATTAAAACAATTAGATTACGAAAATTTTTTAAAAGCAAGCATGACTTAATGAAAAATCAGTACCAAATTTATGATAATAAAAAAACCACGCATCGACTTTTCATAGCAGCCGGGATCTCCTGTTGTGCACCATGAGCTGGCTGACTTCATCCGGGCTGTGAACCAGTACCGCAAGAAAACTGGCAGTTACACAGTCATCAAGCATTCTTTATTTGATAATGCGTTTGGGTTTGGCCAGCCTTGACCACAATAGACAAGGTTTTGTACGTTTTACTCATGAGGCTGCTAACAATTATCTCACACATGCAATGAATTTTCGTAATTATTCTCTTGGCGGGTATTAATTACTTGACGGACAATTCCAGAAAGTGTAGATTCTGTATACTCATTGGTTTGCTGCTCATAGGTCAGCTGAGCGTGCAACCGACGTTCTGCCAGGTGCTCGACAGGCCATTGAATGTGTGTCAACAACTGATTGATTTATCGATCACACGTCAATCGATCATCCAACAGAAAGCAGGTAGTATCAGAAACACTGTTGAGAAAATACGAATGCTTGTTCTATTGAGATTGTTTGACTGGAATGGGGTAGAATAGCATGAGACAATGAACCGGATAAGTGAATTCCATAAAATAACTTACGTACGACTTTCAATGCAGTCGCGTAGGTAAAACGTGCACCGTCTGGATCAAACGCCCCTAATTTTTGGCCAACGCGTACGTTTACCGCAGTAAAGATCCCCAGTGGAATCTGATGAAAAAGAAATCGTAAGTCAGGATATATATGTGGAATAAAATAAACGTCGAAAACCTCCCGTTATACAGAGAATTATTGAGTAATCTGGTAGAAAATTAACATTATAAAACTATCGCCTTTTTACCTGTTTCTACATAAAATGTGTAGATCGAAAGTAACATGTAACACCTTGCTCCATATGTTTAGGTTTATCGGAATGTTGGTCGCTGCCTACCCTGATGACTTGGAGCATTCCTTTCCTGAAATGCAGAACAAGGCGTTTCTTTTTAAAGTTGCTTCTTTTTTGGAAGCGAACATTTCGTCCCAAATATCCCACTAGATATGAGTGTCGCACAGTGAGCAAGAAGACGTTGCCACAGTAGAACATCCGGATTCCTGAGCGCCTCACTCTTATTGGGATTAAAACAACACAGTGCTTACTGCAAGAACGTGCCATCTGAGGAAGGTGTGCAGTCA
The DNA here is from genome assembly GCA_008508345.1 of Paragonimus westermani. Lineage (NCBI taxonomy): Eukaryota > Metazoa > Platyhelminthes > Trematoda > Plagiorchiida > Troglotrematidae > Paragonimus > Paragonimus westermani. Next base: position 108,371 of record QNGE01001419.1, on the reverse strand, counting down.
TCGCACCTAGGCTCAAAGTTTGTTGGGACGAACACACGTTCGTCGCACAATGTTATTGACCTACATATGAGAAGAAACAATGGTAATATTTACGTTCCTCTCAGAAACAAAAATGAAGATATACAAATCATAGGGCCTTACGCTATCCGCTTTCTGTTGTGTAACAATATGATTACACAGGGATTCGGATAGTGCTAGGCTGACCATGTATAAATAGGTTGCGGGTAACAGTGATGTAAAACCGAGTTTCCAACTAACAGATCGGTACAATAACGACTGTCACTTTTGAAATCATGACCAAATTAACACTTACAACCTAAAGACAAAGAATTCATTTTAGCAGATACCACAGCTTTTTTAAGAAACTGAAAAAGTTGTTCAAGAGTAATTTAATCTTATTTTTGTATAGAAGGCCTACATTTTGTATTACCGATGCGTCAATCAATAATTACCGTTCCGTAAATTTGAACACCAAATGTTCAACTACCTCCACTCATACGCACTTGCAACATTTCACTTTAAAGTACACCGGTAGCCTAGGAACCATTTCCCAGGAGTCGGTTAAACCTTATTCGAAAAGAAACCGCTGCAGAATAAGCCTTCCGTTTGATTGCTTAGCGGGGTCACCAGATTTTGACTTAACCAAGAGGGGTGTAAAGATGTACCCTCGTGACTTACTTGCTAAAGCGAGGGATGATCTTACAATCACTCTACGTTATTTCTTCCCCGGGTGGAATGAATCATTTACTGCTCAAAGAGTGACTTCTGTGCCTTCTGAAAAGTTTGTTCCAACAGCTGAGAAACCTAATGCCCAAAATTATGCACTCTGTTAGAAAGCTTATTCTTCCCATTTCCAGAAGAACTGTACATTACTGCGTAGCGTATCTGTACACATAACTTTTAAATTGTGGACCTAAGCAACTGGAGATATCCTTGTAGCGTCTTTGTTCTTTAATTTGCATTATTTGTCAGTTAATTGTACCTGAAATTCTGCTCTCCACAGATGTTCTTGTTTAGTTTGTGATGAGTTGACTACCTTGATCCGTAGGAAATACTGTTTTTAACATGTATGGTTATGCACCAGTACACTTGAAAATCGGTTTCTGATGGAATACGTTTCGATGTTTGATAGTTCTAATGGTGCAGAGATCTCACTCTGCTGCCAAACATCAATGATTTACGTGACCTCTGTAGTGGATTAAGCTACTTAAACAAAAGCAGTAGTAAAAACTGTAAACAAATTTGGAAATACAAATAGAATAGGTTGAATAGGTTGATTGGTTAGTTGCCGGCTTAGAACTCCGCTTAGACACGGATGACTGTCACCAGAAACAAACTTTTCTTACTTGCAATTTATGAATAAATGATGAGGTTATAATCGCATTAGGCGTATGAAATAACAACGCAGTTGGATTGCTCTCGTTTGGTTAACGAAGGCTTTGCATTTGACTTCAATAAACCCATTCGACTTCACTGTACCAGTTGTATCTGTTAGGTGAGAGACAGTCCTGCTCACTAACGAGGTATTTAGTCCAAATCTTGACCAGATCTGAAGCTGATGTTTCAACTCCATTGTAATCTATCTAGTCAGAATCTTTAATTCATAATAGGAGACACTGTCGAGGAACAGCGCGTGTCTTTTAACCACCACTTGCTTACTGAGTTGATGATGAAGGCGCGAATGCGCATGTTCATCACTTTGTCTTATTGTGCAAGCTATTGGATCACTAAGAATAAAACAACATGATTCTTTATCGAACAGTCTATAGCTCACCATGTAGATTGTACATTGAATTTGGAATGCCACTGCGTGTGCACCGAGAGTAATTTCCCCCATTGTACCTAGTAATGCAAATCCACGAGACTCGGGTCAATTCAACTCTTATAACGCGAGACATAGATATTCTCAACTGGAATGTAAAAGTTAGTCGAAGGAGCCTAAAAGCTACCGATTCAATGTGGTTAGTAAGTTAAACATGACGTGAAAATCATTGGCCGAAAAGCAGTACCATAGGAACTGTTGTGATTTCGGATATTTGACAATGCGTTTGCTGGACTTACATACATTTATTCAGCAGATTTTTGAAAGCACTGTTTTAAAAATTTCCCCAGCGGTTTTATTTTTATCCGCCGTCTAAGCAATGATGAATCAACAGCTACGTTTCAAGTAAGTGCGGGCTAGTAAGGGTGCATTTTTTGTAAAATCATATTCAATACTATTAAATTCACAGTTCAACCATAAGTTGTGCTTTGATATTTGTCGGTAGTGTAACAAAACCCCGAACTCAGAGAACAACATTGGCCCATAGTACTGAAACCCAGACATGCGTGCACCATAGCAGAAAGGGTAAATCGAACACACAAAAACCATGACATTTTGTGACGACCGCACATGATTAAGATACTTATGTTTTGCACCGAACCCAGAATTCGAATAAGTTTCAGGCAAATATCAAACCGTAATGTGCATGTCAGACTAACCAAACAATGAGACAACCATGTCAAAAGGCAAGAAATGCAGGTGGGTGAGTAGAATAAGTAATGGCGAATAAAGTATTCGCATCAGGATTGCATGAACAGTCTCAATGTTACACCATTCGTTAAGCACTAGTTTCCTTGTTCTGTATGGCACCACTTAAATTACAGTTTGTGGCTTTGTATATACCAATACTACCAGACAACGACAGGCTGTGGTTTTCTCAAAACTGTTGCACAGCCATAAATTTGGCTCATGAATAGAAACTGCTTACTACAACCAGTAGGATGTCTTCTTATTACTCGCGCGGGAAGTTTCAGTTTAAGTACGATTTCTAGGGCTAATCGAAATTCCTGATTCCGAGTATCATAGATCGAGTGCTGTATCTCAAAAATCACCACACCACAGACTTTGATCTTACTCAGAGCAACCTTCCAACAACTGCCATGGCAGCATATTTATGAGAAAATATACGGGGACTAGATATCATGAGTGAACTGTATGGGAGTTGTCTAGGATTAGCCGAATGTGCATGCACACACACCCAAGCAGATTGGAAAATGCGTTTTATACGTGGTGTTATGGACTTGATGGGCTGTACCGTCGACAAGCACAGTCATAAATACGCAATAGATAATTAAGCAGTATTTGTTTTAGCCTTGAGATAATCAAATAAGTTTTCCTGAATATGATCTGCTCCGAATGATGTGTGACTATGTAAACCCCTATAAGCTGTCATTGCTTTATCATTTATGTTGTTTGCCATCACAAATCCATAAGTGGCTTTATGGGTACTTAGTAGTATGCTTTTTTATTCCCTTGGAAATGCGTACTTAACTCTGTGAAACAGCACTTCAAATTAAAAGCTTCGATGACACATAGGGTCTATTCCCTCGAAAGTAAATAACGATGCGAAACAAACTGTAGGCAATTCCGCAGTTCCGTACTGGCAATTAGAAAAGCAATTTACTGCGCTCACTTTCTAAGTTCGATTGAGAAGTAGCAAGGATTCAGGCGCTCGTTTGAAGTTTCTACAACGTGTTCTTTGACCCGACCAATCTAACATGGAATTCGAGTAAAATGTTAGGTTATGTATACCAGAGACAAGTTAAACTTGGCTTTTGTACTATAATGTGGGTACGGTGTTTTTGGATGACGGGGCCGATTACTGAAATATGACGTTGTTAATAGACCGATCACGAAACGGACAACTGAAGATTACCACCAGAAAAGCAATTAACTAGTAGTGCTCTGTATATCTTCAGAAGTAAATTACCAGAAACTTCCATATCAGGTCTTCAACAAGTGAAAGACGGTCAACTCAGAGAGTATGAGTCATACAGTCATAATCAGTACGACCAAAGAAACGTTGGCTCAGTATTACGTGAATAGTCGAAAAACAGAAACAATGGCCTGATTAGAATTCAAGATAAGGAATGATCGTTAGGAAGAGGTCAAGACCAAGTCCATGCAAATCTAAGCTTTTACTGTGATCTAACGGAGACTTTGTCACACACCGGAGGAGATTTCAATTCTTTGACAAGTAACGATAACGATTAAAACCAACCAAACGTTAAAAAATATTCAATGTAACATAATAACCGTTTGGAGGATTTGGCAGAAATTACAAAGCATTCCGCTAGTGAAACTAACAGATGAATAGAATATGGAGTGGGTAAGTCGGCTATTCTATCGAAACGAGGGCATGAAAATAATAGGACAATACAGCCAGCAACTTTGGTGATAACATCATCGACAATAAGATACCACGTCAAATTAAACCATTGATTTTTAGGTGTTCAACAGTTACAAGTGAGCAAAGAGCGTCGTCAGAAAGAATCTCATATAACCTACTTATCAAATGGAGAGACAATCAATAGATAAGTATGTTTAAATGCAACGAAAGTGGACCGCAAAACTGTAATTAACTTGGTAGCTTTTGCAAAAGGTCAAATGAAGTGGTTTTAAAGGACAGTTGAGTATTTGTTACCCAACAGCGTATCATCCGCATGTTCACATTCTCAACTGGTATGAATGTAACACTGACCCGCAAAACATGGTTTTAACAGAACATCGAAAATATAAAATTCAGTTACGCTTGTTTCTCACTACAGAATAATCTTGGAGATCTGAAGAGTATCACTGGCACACCTTTTATATTTTCTACCGGGTGATGAAACTACATGCACCAACACACGAATACAAATAATCGTGTTCCTAATAAACACATTCAAACCACGGAACACCCAGTTTTTAATCATAACCTGTTGCCCTCAAAACGGTAGATTTTAAAACTGACTGTTCGATTGGCAATGATAACAGCCCCCACTCTTCCCATTGATAAGTGCACATTACGATTTGCAGTGTTACGGTTTACCATAAAATTGCGATCCTTCTTTCTCATTTCCGTTTTTACCTTTCGTGTCTCCGGTTGCAAGGTAGCGCAATGTCCTTGAGTTACTCATTTGAAATGACAGCTAACGATACAGATATAAACTATATGATGACCTTCATCCCGGTTCGCCTGATCGATTACAAAAGTGCATGCCTTACGTGACGTCATTAACGTAATGCAGGACAATGAAAAACAGTGCACACGTACGAGGATTAACCCAACGTGCATATCTGGTATATCTGGTGACGAGATACTGGAGTGCAGTGAGTCGTGATAGAACGCACGCTCAGGTGGACTATCCACAGGTAACGGTGACTGTACAGAAGTGCACATACAGCGAAAACAGACGAACATTTGTGTCCTGGAAAGCACTGGTCATCTGGGTGGTGGTCAGACCTCACCACTAGATTGAATAGGTCGGTTGTGCTTGGCAAAATAATCGTGAAACTGCTTGACGGTAACTGAGTGAATACCAGACACGTTGTTAATTCACCAAATCCCCAGTTTTCAGGTTCCACAATAAAGACAGAATATCATTTCAGACCTAATTTGTGCGTAATTACTCATTCATTTGTTCTCGTGGAGCAGGTTATGTTGCTCTAACATGAAAACAGCTTTCGAGAAGAATCCGCGAATACCATCCACAATGGCTGGGGCACGGCAAAACACATTCTGTCAACAGTACTATCTTCGTTCATCTGGTTGAAAGGTAGCACCGGGTGAAAATTGATCAAGCCTTTCAAGTGGTGTATTGCGGGCCAGGTAACCCACCCAAGGCTGCCCGAACGAGCCCACCGGAATTAGACTATTTGACTCCGTGTAATATCATTGGATTTGGTTGGTTCAGGCACAGCGTCTACCCTGACCTCAAATTAAACTTATTACTAGAGCGGTTAAATCATCGTGGGAGAGTGACTTAATGGGTCAGTCAAGCCGTCGCGAACTGGTTGACCAGTGACAGTTTCTCTGTTATGACTCACTCACCACATTACATAAGTAAACCGACTTAAACATGGAGTAGCTGAAACACGTTCGTCCATGTCTTGACTCTTACCAACACAATAGGTTTACCTGTAACTGTGTTTTCAACACGGGCAAATGCATCAACAGATCAATAAAACTTTGGAGCCGGAAAGGCTCAATTGTTATCATGTTGTTAGTACGAATCAACGTGTCAACAGTGACAACAAGATCCTTACCAGGCAGAATTCAAACTGTTTAATCTCTCCTTGAGTTTGTATAACCCACAGTAGGTTTTCACTCCGTGCACCGAAGTCACATGATTTAGAACACGCCCCAGATGTTTGAAGCTAACTAAACCGTCTTTCTTTAGAAGCGTAAGAAAAAATACTCGACCACTGGAATCAGCAGTAGTTCTTGGCGGCGCCAAACCGTGAACCAGAAAATCAAGCAGTCTGTCAAGTGATCGCCGCAACCAGTCAAATCACCAAATGAACGTATACTTTCCCTTCGTGTAAAGTAAATTTTTAAGAGATTCTGCCTAGCGAATTCCCCAACGACGACCTTTATTGTGAACTCACAGGTGGAACTTCTCAGTAGATTGTTCAAACTGTCAGCTGGCAAAACCTGGGGACGACAAACGATGGCATACTTATGATAAATTCCTAAAAAGAAGAGTGTTCCGATTTACTGGAAAGGTTACAGCATATCTCAGCTAAAAAGTACTCAATCGATCAAGTCCACTGCCCACAAAACATAATAATGTATAAAGAATCAAATCAAACAGTTTGGGCGTCGTTATCAAAAAATGGACTGAGAATAACAAAAGGTTACCAGCGAATAAGATCTGCACGGCTGAACTCCAAAAACAAACGGATTTCGCACACTTAAGAAACGCTAGCTGCTAATCAATATCTGGACGCCATTATTAACAAGGCAAGTAAGCGCATGTCATCTAAGGAGGAGAACAGGAACGAGCAGAGCTTTCAAGTCTACTGTGCGAATACCGTATTGTGAACAAACGAATGAAAAAATTCGCACCATTCTTTCTGAGTATGCTATGCGGGCTGTATTTCGGTTAGATAATACCTTAAAACGACTGGTAATGCATCCTAAGGACCCGGCTTCTATGGGCGACCAGACAGACTGCGTTTACGAAATCAAATGCGGTGATTGCAAAGCCAGTTACATTGGAGAGACAAGCAGACAAGTGAAAGTACGTGTTACCGAACACAAGAAGCAATGAGGTTTCTTCCTAAAGACGCATATCAACTTCGGAAGCTAGAGCAGGATTCGGCCATCACTTTGCATGCCCTGACGAGAAATCACAACGTAGGTTTTGATCAAGCTCGAGTGATTCATAAGGGTCTGGCTTCCTATGCGGAGCGATGCTGTGCTGAAACTCTCACCACTTACGGACTGCACGATTGTCTGACGTGAATGGATAAACAGCACCAGACAGAGGCGCGTCTTATCTACATCAATCTCACCCCCACTTAGTGGGCATATGATTAGACCAATCAATTCAGATGCAGTGCAGATTGACTTAAACATGATAAATCCCACGTGACATCTGTTCCTTTGTTAATGTGATTTCGATTGAAACACTCATGAGCAAGTTTACTCGAGGTGGTTGAAACGTGGAGTATTACAACTTGCTCGTAACTTTTTGTTATTCTCAGCCCATTTATCTCCTTATAAAGATGTTCCATACGGCCATCCTGAAAAAGTCAACACATTTACGAACTTCACTGACAAGGCAGCTGAGAAAGAAAAAACTGTTGAGAGATAAAGCTGAATGTGGCCAATTTTGTACCTGGACTTGCACTCACTATCCACACAGACTGCGTAAGGAGCCATACAGAGAAGAAGGATTCATCCTAACGTGTCATTGCTGTGGGTTACGGCATCTGCATCAAACATGCGCTTGTGGACAGTGATCTTCACAGTAGTTACTGTTAACCTCCAAATTGGGTGACGCCATCTTCAGTAACATAGCGAAATCACGCTTCTTACAGTGTCTCGCCCCAGACGTTGTCATATTCGCAAAGTTGAAATAACGCACTAATACGGAAAACTTGAAAGTACCGAAGTAAATCCTATTACAAAGATTTATGTAGGTGATTTGTTTGAATATAACAGATGATACCGGTTTTTGACTGTTTCGATTACTCGGTAGCTGACGGGTGCACATTGGGGAGGTAAAACATTGCACATTAGGCATGTGATCCCCGTATGATCACTTTTACTCCCACATCCCAATTACTTCGATCAATGTCTAGCGAATTCTTTCAGTTTTTATTGGTTTCCGCTGACTAATCAAACACGACGACAACCACTTGCGTTGCTGCTGTGCATCTCATGATGATTTTGGATGTGTAACATAGCCCTTTTTCGTTATACTGCTTATCCTATTTTGTGGTTTCAGAGAGACCTGAACATTTTCTATTAAGTGTTTTATCAATAAGTTACCGTTCGCACTGACGTACGAGCCAGCAGCGGATCCCTCAGGTAGACAGACATCATCATCATCTACAACATACGGCCACGCCTAAGGATTTCGCAAACTCGGTCCGATTTAGGAAACCAACTTATGTGCCTAATTTGGAAATGCCCAGTGAATTAGATGAGCTGGTTTGGTAAAAGGACAGTTGAAATGACTCAGACAACGGAAGTTTTATCTCTTGAGCACTAAGAAATCGGCAGTGGGTCGATTAACCTAACCAAGTGGATGAGTAGACACTTTTAGCATCTAAAGCACATTACACGTTGTTTCACGAGCTCAAGATTCCAGCATTTTTTACCCCCTCGAAGTAGATGGTGTTAAAACTACTCTGGCTAAATGACTTTTGGAGATTCCTAATACGTAATGCAGGGGTTTCGTTAAGAAAAATGCAGGAACACTAACAGTTAATCACAGGTCCGTATTCTTGTCGGTTTTCCCAGAATGATGCTTTCGAAAACAAATACCAGAATTGTACTCCGATCTTGATAAATCCCTCAATAATGCGCAACCCTTGGTATAGCTGTGGTGTAAATCCCGGTGGACGTTCTCATGAAGCAACCTTGTTGAAAACTATGCCACCGACCTACTAATGAACACGGCTAAACTATCATCTCACCAACTTCGGCCAAACTCGCCTGCAACTAATGCTCAGACTGTCTGAACGTCTTAAAAATCGACAGTGTGTTATGTTAAAACCAATTGGTGATCTCACTGCTGTGAGTAGAAATGAGTAAAGTCCAGTCCACAATGAATGTCGCGTATTATTGTTGATTTGTTATGTACAACTCAAACGGTCAGGAAACTGGGTTCAGGTTTATAAGTTGATCAACTTCTGGACTGTCGTAAATACCTGCAACTCGCCCTAGGCACGTCTGGCGTGAAAACTCTTTCGTGTCAGAAGTCACCAGTAATCTTCACATTGCTATAAACAACGCAAACAACAGTCCTGTTTACGTTCAAGTAACGACACAACGATATTCAAAAATGGACACGTTGATGACAAACGGTAAGGCCAATAAGCTCGTTAACAACCTGGAAATTAATTTAAATTGTACAGGCTGGCCTGTTTCCTATCATTTCTACGGCTACTCCTAGTCCACTTCTGTGAATTGTTCATCAGCCTTGTGCTCTTCGTTTGTCATACATAATAGTTATTAATCTGTAGTTATTTATAGATAGCTCCACGCAATTTTGTGTGCAGACTCTGCTGTTTTTTATGAGTGACCAAACAGGACGCTAATACTTTTTTGTTGTACGTCGACTACGTATTAAAGTCAAACATCCCAAGGTATGTAAACAAGATGAACAGTGAATCTGGCGATTCCCAACGGTATGCAACAACGTTTGTACCTAGTCGTTAGCAATTCTGCCGCAGTAGAACCAAAGGCAATAAGACAGAATGACATTTACGGCTAAACTTTTGAACTACTAACGTGTTGACGACTCCATAACAGACGTAGCAAGCTAGCACATCTATTCTGGGTGTAAACAATGGCTTTTGAGGTGTACAACACAACGACAACATAATCAATATGTTCTAAATCGTTGTTTTCTCCTTAAATTTAAACGGAAAAATTGAGAGCAATATCCCACGAATTTTATGATTCATACTATAACAGTTCTTCTCAACTGTTTGTATTTCTTCCTGTCAACTAGAAGCTTTCGGTGTTTCAGAGCTGCCCATGTAGCGAATATTGTGGTTGTTATCAGAAGGAAGAATGTACGCTCGAAGTTTCATTACCCTCTCTGTCACTGCTAGTCTATTACTTGTTTCAGAAGGCTCCGTTTATACTTGTGAAAGTCTTGATGTTGCAGTGCAGTTGAGATACCAAAAATCATTAGAATGAGGGCAACTGATTTGGTTAGGAATGAAATATTGATGCAACAGACGTCTGTATGAGTCACTTCTAACTGCATTCATACCGGGGCAATAAGCAAAGTTGACCTCATCTAGCAAAATCTTAGGTACATATTGTAGTGATTAAATTAGACTGACATTAAATTCTGCTAAGTTGACTAAATGTAGTGACGATGAACAACCACACTGTAATACTCGTCAGTAGTCAGGAACAAACACAAACTTAGGTATTGGAGTAACCAGCAAAAAAATACAGCATGGCACATTGAAGAGCACTCCAGCAAGAAATGATGTTTTTGTCCTTAAACTTAGCATTGGAAACCGTAGCTTTTCTTGATCAACGTTATGTGCAGACGAGTGCTGTTGTTTGAGGTGATGTTGAGGTGTATACATTTTGTGTTGATTTACCGACTAAACAACCTTAGTGCCATCTGCGTTTTTGGCTCACAACATAAGTAGTTAGACCATGCTCTCCGTTGTTTGGCAGCCAAAACGAGTCACACGCACGAATGCTGGTTTGATTGACATTCACAGGGATCCTCGTGCATTGGTGTGCTCACATCAGTAACCACACCAGATAAAAGTTTTGATTAATGTGTAGTATATAGTATTCTCTATGTGCACATGTGCAATTGGAGTATACAGGCAGAAAGGGAGAATTTGAAAGGTGTCAACTTCGCACAGAACAATAATTTCAACATACCATATAAACACACATATATATATATACATACATACACATACACTTATACATACATATATACCTACATATATACAAATACATACGCATATAAACACATATATACATATATATATACGTAAATATACACATATATACATAAATGTATGAATGCGGTAAGCTATCGGAAGTGCTAAAAAAGCCGATTTTCCATCTGCTTGTTCAGACGTATAGATCAGTGCAACACTCATATGCTGGGTGAGATCGTGAAATATCACCTACCACGATTGTCATAAAAACAACTAGTCTCCATCGCCCTACACGTTCTGCGGAACTTAACTGCTTTGGAATTTACCGGCTGGTAATAATCTTTGCTTTCTCATTAAAAAACCTCTATGGTCATTCAGAGTCATGTATTATCGTGTATGAGCTTCGTCTGTCAGTTTGAGAGAATGATATTTCAGAGAATGATTGCGAGAGAGAGCACCGTTTTTACCCAATTACAAACTAGGACCTACATTACTAGAGTCCGGTAGGTTTTTCCCTCTGGAAAATTTTACACAGATGGCCCAAAAAGGAACTTTTTTCAATAATGTCTGACAAACTGAGAAATTACTGATCGGGAATATCCGGCATGACATATCTTCAGATAGCTTGCTAAAAGAGCTATATAGTATTTTGAGCTTTATTAAATTCTGATCAGTGAACATGAAGGTATGTTTCATTTCTCACAATGTTGAGAAAAATAGTGGACCAGAGGCAGTTATCATTGATTAGCTGGCTCCGACCTGATATAAAATGCATATTAATCTAACCGTAAACATGTTGCAGTCTTACGCAAGTGCAACCGGCACCCGGTGGGAATACCCAAACTGATTTTGCCGGATGTGCGCCATTATCTGACACATCTGCTGCCATAATACCCCGAGTTCATTACTACATGGCTTCCGATAGCTTACGTCTTTAAACGATAGACTGGCGTTCACAAAACACCATTCGTTTTGGTACACTCGTGAATGTTAGGCAGGCAGGCAATGTCATTAGGCGGGTGGGCATGTTTTTGAATGATCACACAAGAACAGTGACCAGTGAGACACTGCCCTTAGACAACAAGAACTATTGCAGTAAACCGTGCTGCTGGCAAATGCGGTGCTGATTCAGGCGACATGCGTCAACAAAGTGCTCAGTGAATTAAAACATTTGCTGTACACCGAGTAATAGTCAATCGTGTATCTTTTTCATCAACTTTTCATTAGTTTCTTAAAGTGGAACACTGTAGGCATCTACTTAACAGCTTTGTGTAACCTCAGCGTTTAGTACGTTGCACCTCCTACACACCTATTGTCGTTGGGTGGTCATCCACTTCACGGAGAACCTGTCTTATGCGCTATACCATTTGGTCGATTTCAGCACAACATATTTCCGAATTTTCTGTGACCTTGGTCTGCCTGAATTTCGCCAACTCACTAGTCGTCTGTTTATTCGAAGTGCATTCACCCTTAACAGTCTATCACAGTCAACCAGATAGCTTACTACTGCGGAAAAATTCTTCCCTACGCAGAGTGTCTCACTGAAATGTGGAGTAGCCTTCGGACTAAGGTCTTTTCGAACGAAGACCGCATTTATTAGGAGGGTCACTTCTGTCAAACTATGATGTTGGTAATGCGTACAAGTTATGGACGTCATCCACATGAAGGGACCACCACAACCCTCTAACCTCTGTAGACTTCACTGAAAGTGACTCCTTAAACAATCGCCTTTGATAATAAATGGGCAAGTGGGCTGCCTTGCTATCGGCATTATAGTAATAGCAACTGGTCTGACTAAGCGAAGGATTGCTAGGAAATAGATGTTTAGTAGAAAATGCTTCTTGAAAAATCTAAATAAGTCATAAAGTGCTGTGTAATCACAGGGGCACGGATATTGGCTTAAGTTATGCAAACAATCAGAGGGAAATTCCATGCAAGGAGATTTTCTACAAAACGGCCACCCAGTACTATTTGCAACGAAAACAACGCAGCCACTTTGGTGTCCACATGGAGGAGGTCCAGCAAACTCAAGGATGATCCACTCTAAGCAGGCAAGCGGAAGAAATTCTCAAACGACCTGAGAATGGCTCAAACAGTCTTCTTGTGCTCAATTTGCTGACATCCACAATCTCAACACAACAGAATATTACAGATTTGTGTTCCTCCCTGAAAAGAACTGGTTGAAATGTCTTTTCGAATATGAATGTTGAGATCAGCTGAATGGTATTCATTTAAAATTAATGAAACAGTTTATTACTAGTCCGTGAATTGCCCACGAGGTTTACCATCTTCTGAGTTCAATTTAACAGGGGAGTCCTGCTGATGGGAGCAACGAGTTGAGTTGACAGGCAGTGACTCTGTCGTCAACCAAGTCGAACAGACAGTATGAACAGTATTCACACAGATTTGATCGAGCCCTCATATAATATAATCCGGTCTTGTCCGCTGTGAGGCTAATTGCCTACTGGTCGATGCAGGTGTCTCACGAAAGCTCGATCGGAGTTGAACTTCTCGCTGTTGAAGGGCATGCACTACTAGTAAGAAATAACCAGACCGAGACTTGACTTCATTGCCGTTTTGCCGTGCGAACGGTTTGAAACCTACCTGAATATGAAAACAGTCCTCAAGTGTGAGCTGATTTCAACACTTACAGGCTGTGTTGTGTGATCCTCCGTGCTTTGTGTTAACACCTAGCTGTTGATGAGGCGTGACAATTCACTGGTTTAAGCAAAGCAGTTTGGAAACAACTTGTTGCCACCGAGCAGATTCAGATCCTTCTGTTACTCAGGAAAGCGTCGTTTCTTGGATGGCAAACTTTCGTACTTTTGCATAGCCTGGACAATAAATCCTCATCTGTGCGTTCTTAATATCTGCTATCGAACGAAGTTTGCATGCAGGCCGGAAAACTTTGCACCTTGAGGACTCCAACTGGACACCCAAGCTAAATATTGCATTAGTGATGCCGATGACGTTCCTTATATTTCGGTGTTATTCAGGTTTCTAAGTCAATCTGGTGATCGCCTTTAGAGATATTCCGTTATTTTCGGACTTGTGGCTGAATACAATAGAGAAGTTTTGTTAACCACCATCATGTGATCATGCCCCCCTATTTACCAACCTGTTAGTGAACACCAGAGTGGTAAACAATCAAACCATTTCATCTATGACGGAGTATGTAGGAAGCAGTGCAACCAACATAGAGACAAAACAACTCACCGGCAATGAGCGTCATCATTTCAAAGCACCATTCTTCTAGCGACACCATGAGTAGGCCGGGAATTCCCAAGCGGAATATCAAGCCCCAGTTGCTCAGGGCCGCATGAGAATCGAAACCTGTGCCGAGGGTTGTGAAGTTGTACAATGTGCAGGAAAGAGAAGCTGCAGACGCTAACTAGTTGAAAAACTTGCCGATAACTTTCTGGTGGTTGGAAACAGTGGTGGTGGTGTTCGTAGCTCGGGTTGATGGTTTTGGTATCGATATGTTCGCCGAGCTTGGCATTTAGGTTGCAAACGTTTCATCACCATGCACTGATGATGTCACCTCGCTTGGTAATGAAACGTTTGCAACCTAAATGCCAAGCTCGGCGAATATTGCCGATAACTTGTTGATAACTCACCGATGGGATTGCCTAATTGTGATGTCTACCTGACCTTTCAGTTAGTGCGAAAGCATGCTTTTAGCTGAGTTGGCGTTTTATCTGTCAAACCATTCTCCATTGGAACCACAGACTGTTCAGCACACCCGCGCTGTATGGCGCGAGTGTCCCCCGAGTAACCCAGTTATGAGGACTGAGTGTAGTCAAATTAGACCAAACAGAAACATCTGTCAGTTGTTGATGTTTTTCGGATGCGAGCCAGACTGCTAACTGAACCAGGATTACTGACCTGACAGATAAACTATCGTGTGTTTGTAAATATACGTACGTAAACAGCTGAAATAGTGATGAATGCCAACGAGTGGTAGCTGCTAATCTGTTAATTCATGTGAAGCTGTCTCTCCGTCCACTGTGGTAACTGCGATGATTGTATGACCATACTATCTAGCTTGTTACCAGTTACAATGAGTGACATTTGGTTAGACTAGCTTTGATAGCGTCATATTTAAAATATTTAGTCTTTAAATAGCATTCATGATATCACACTTGGCGAATGCCACGGAGGACAGATTTATTCATTAAGTTAGTCTAAGAATAAAGTAGAACCCGTTCAGAAAACGAGTACACAGTGCACCTAGGGAGCTAAGTTAACCAACTTGTGTGTGTCACATTACAGTGAAATCACATTTTCGTAAGAACATTACCTGGAGAGGAGACCGACAGTTTATAAGGATGCTCTATCGATAGAATGACAGGAACTCGTACCGTTTGTCTTTCGTGCGTAATTTGCCCCCAATTCCTAACGCATAACGATTTTTCTATTGTTGAAAACACTAACTTAGTTTCGTTTGTCAAGCGGATGATTACCTCAGGTTACTGGTAACTTCGAATGAGTTTTCTCAAACCTACATGACAATGTGGTTAACTTTGGATGTCATGAGATCATTCGTTTGTTTCGGCTGCCATTCTAGTAACCAACTAGGCTGTTGCAGAAGACAGCTTCATAGTGGATTCGCCATTGTTTGGTCCAGTCGCCAGTTGAAGCTTTCATCTATACTAATTAGGACGACTGTTTCCTGGAGGCCTGAACTTGCTTACTGTCGATTCATTAGTTTTAAAGCTCACTGAATTTTCCCAGAGTGTAGTTCCTTCACAGAAACTGAACGCGTAGAGTTTCCGGTTGACTGCAGCCCTATCCTGAACCACTTTCTAACGATTAATTTGACAAATCTGCTGTAAACGTTTGACACTGTGGCATTGACTGGTACTTATGGAGATAACTCTATCAAAGCCCCAGTGTATGGGACTGTTTGAGCTTACAGAACCACTCTGTTCCACTTATGTTGACTGTCACCATTTCGAATAACATAATGCCACTCCTAGCCCGAAGTGTACGTCGGTTCTGGCAATATGCAGCTGAACTGCCCAAAAGTGCCAAGTGAATTCAGTTAGTTTGGACAACAGGTGCTAGTGGAACTGCAATCGAAAAGAGCACAAGGCGTTATCGCCAACTAATCACACAACTTGAAATACACGAGAACAACCATAAAAGTGAACTGATGATTATCTGCTTGAACTGTGTGTGTGGCGTACCCATGTCTGATACTACGTTGTAGAAGATAACTGTGTTTTGAAATACGATTTTGGAAGTGTCCAATACAACAGACTGTATTACAGGACCTATCACAGAACACAGCGGGATTAAGAATTTGATCTTCGGCTGGATTAAAACCGATGACAAGACCAGCATGCCCACGAGCAACAAATGTTTTAATTGTGTGATCTATGAAACCAAGCCAAGAGCTTAACGGTTTCACATTTCGACTCGGTTACCCACCCAATTCAGTGTGCCATAGGGAATCCAAAAAGGGATCCTGCGGACTGATTGTCCAAGCAGGATATTTTTAAGAAGTTCACGCTGGAATCCACTAACTTCATTGATGAGCACTGAAAGTGAAAGAAATTCAGAACTCTGTTAGTAAAATCCCTCTGAAGTTGAGGAGGGTCATAAAGAACTTGCTGTGTTTACTCCCTCATGATGTCATTCTGAGAGGTCAAAAGTAAGCTGGACACAGCTAGGATGTGTTGCCTGCGCGACATGATAGCAAGTCTGTCGAGTTATCTCTGATACACAAGAAATTGTCGGTATTTCCTGTTGTCCCCGACTTGTAAAAAAGTGGAACACTTATAGTCATCTAATCTATCAACAATATTTGAACTCATCTTCATCAATATAAGAAAGTTGTGTTTGTGGACGGACGTAGCTTATGAGAACTGGGCGTATTTGTGGCTGGGCCTAGTTCACAGTTCGCGAAGCTTTTGAGGGGCAATCAGACGAAGGTAAACATATTCATTCTGATTTATCCTTCCCTCACATGCACTTGGTTTACGGCATAAGACATCAGAAGTAAAGCTGAAGGAGTCTAAGTACCACCATTGTCTTGAAACGTGAAATAAAAGACCACTGTATTCACGATAAGGGAAATGTTGGTCAGGCGTAGTCTGTATACAGTGTGCATACAAACCTGTAGAATCACATAAGAATTCAACTTCATTTCATTTGCATTGATTATCCAGGTTCGGCATCGACCCATTAAACGACGCGCGTGACTAACAAAACACGGTTTTGGTAATGCATCAGACATTCCTTAGTCTAAGTCACGTATAGTTAGGCCTAAACGGGAGTGAATTCTCTGTATGTTTACGATCTTCTTTAATTAGCAGGATGATTAATTATAGGTTCTTGATACGCAAGGAAGTAAGCCTCGATAACCGTGGACCGAAAGATCTGAACCGTTTTAAAGAAACGCGAATAGGCTTCAAAATTCTAGAAGCCCGGTGAAATGAAAGTTCTCTTTCCCGTACCATTCTCGTACCGTTAGCATTTGAGTAAAATCTACCACAAACCACCAACATCAATGTTAGTCGTCTGATATTGGCATCACAGATTCAACCATTACTGCACAAAAAATCAAGGTCATTTCCATTGTTGTGGGCTATGGTTTGTCGTGGCAGCAGTGGTTCTTTTGTCATAGTTGCCAATACCACTCATTCATCGCAAGCCTTGCTTAAATTATCATAGTCGACGTGACTTCCCACGGACAGCTGTCCTCTATGGTAGGTGAAGTGCGGTTGTACTGAGGCTTCTTCTACGTTCACATCCCAAGGCTTTGACTTGTATTCAATTAAATCTACTTGTATTACGGTGTGTACACCATTAAACAAAATTCGTTCGCAGATTTACTTCTCTTTTAACGAAGACTTTCTAACTGCCTCGAAAAACCTGGACGTCCTAATTACCAAGTGGACAAACATACAGTGGTCAGGACAGATACCATGGTTGATTTGACGACTACCGCCCTTCTGTTTTACCCTAGAATTGAACCGCAACGTGCTGAGCAAACTAGAATTTTGGACGGATATTGAAGATATATATGTTGAACGTACGAAACTCACCTGTCCACGTGTCCATGTAGACTTTTGAAATAAGTACGTAGAGGACCTCGCAAAGTAGCATTATTGCGAATGCGCCTGAAAGACAGAGTGCGGATGCACTGAAACAAACAGAAACAAAATGGGATCACATGGGCAAGTGATAACGGTCATCTCCATAAGTAAATCAGATGCTGGATATGCAAATTAGTCCCAGTTTGATTCTTATAGAGTTAGTGTGAGAAGTGACACAACTAGCGGCAACAGAAATTCAGAGCCACTTTGGCTTACGATCTTTCTGAAGACGATGGTATAAAATCATCCTCTAACCGTTCTACTTCCGAAAGTTATGCTAACTTTATCACAAGTAAGTTAAGTTGAGTTAGACGCTGAGAATATCATTCTTGGGACAGTCGATCCCAATATACTCGGATACTTGCCAAGTGAATATACCACAGATACACCCCAATCAGGTTTCACTGATGACTATAGGTTAGTCGGTGTCATACATGCGTTCACCAAGTTAAAGAACAGTATTGCGACTAAAACCAATTGCAATGAGTCAATACTATTCTGGCCGATTTCACGAGGTAGACTGCTTCTTCTTGGAAGTTCTGCCAAAGCTAATCCTCCATGTCGGAACGAACTTCTTTCTTCACGCAGGTCTGCATACTCCCAATGTGATGATTACAATACGCAAAGTTCTATCCGCTTTATACAACAATCGTTCGTAGAGTGTGTTTTCAAACATACCAGAATGAATTCCGCTGGGAAGTATGAAACATTTTTCAATTGATGAGCTCAAGAAATTGCATTCCAAAATTTGAAGGTATTCGGTGTTGCAAGTCATGTATAGTCTTAAGGAAAGGGTCTTTCCAACTTGTTGTATCTATCCTGTTATTTTCAATCTATCAAAGTTTTACCTAACCTCTGCCTACTTTCAACTGTGATCACCTATAGTAACTTCAGTTGAACTAAATCAAAAAGTGTGCACAGTATGACCAGGTTTGGTAAAACTACACGTATAATATTGACTATCCGTAACGTTTCGTTGCGTGGTATGTAGGTGTTGTTTAGTTTTGAGCGATCAAAATTCACGACTTTCCACAGTGTGTTTCTAGTTCCCAACCTATAAATCAGTCCCAAAAACTGCGAAATTAGGAGGTGGATGAAGATTCTTAAATGATTTCAAGTTGTTTTCTAGAAACACGCCACACAGTTGGATGTCTCGATTTGCTTATCCTATATTAAATAACGAGCAACTGTTGGTGCTAACTGTAAAAACCACCTGCCCAAAAGTGAAAGAATATATGTTATGTAACAATTCTGTCTAGACAACGGATGGCAAAATGGACTTTGGACAACTACCGAGTCGTCTGACGGTATTGTTCAGCATATTTCTCACTGCAGACAACTGGACGGGCACACATTAAAACACGTTCCTAAATGGATTAGATAATGTTTGATACTCAACTAAATGAATGTAATAGCAGGCTGTAGGAACATGGCCAAACAACCAGAAACCGTGATGCAAGAATTTTTGTTCACTTCAGGCTTTACTATCAGTCGTGTTTAGGAATATTCCAGGTAAGCGTGCACATAAAGCCAATAACTTGTTACGATCGTTCACTGATTTTTGTCAGGCTTAGAGGTGAAAACATTCGAAAGTAACAAATGCTAGCTTGAAGCTATGTCTGCCTGATGAATCCAAACACGGACAAAATCGGTAGAGGAGTGACTGTTTGACAGTGAGCATCAAGAATCATTGTGATTTACATCTTATTCAAGTATGGCATACATCGATTGGATTTCTTTCATGTATACGTTTAATGTTCCACACATATGATGATTACTAGCATCACCAACAGCAGTCCACCAAGTTGCGTAGTAACAGCCAAGCGTGAAGAATGGTGTGAGCATCAATAAAATAGTGTCATCAGTCGGAAAGTACAACACAGAACTCCAGTTGGCAAGGTGTGCAAAAAGTAGTTTTAACAGCTGAAGTGAGCTGAGCCCTTGGTGTATGTGTGTGTGTGTGTGCGCGTGTGCGTGGACTGTGCACTCAGATGTCAGAACCACATTTACAGTTGAGGTGATAAACCGTAAATTCGAACAGTAGGTCGCATACGGTTTGAAAATTCATGTGGTCACATGTTAGCATCGGTAACTGTACATTTAATCGGAACGAACGCTACTGATACTTGGTCGGTTATCTGATACAGATTGTGCCACAGGATGTGGTTCACCAGTATGGTAAGCAATTGAGTATAACTAGACAGTAGTAGCCAATCTTAATGCAGTGAAAAAAAATGTTAGGGTTCCTGGAAAGCAAGTGTGTCAAATTCGCTGGTGAAAGACTTCGCTCAAAAAGCTATCGATAAGCATATAAATAGACCCGAATTTTGCTGAGGGTTAAACAAAGCGTAACTCCCAGACAGTTAGTTATTGGGCTTGATCTACGTGAAATCGAGTCTTACGAATAATTGACACATGAGACAAACGACGAGCACTGATAGATGAATGCATTAAACGTTTTGAGTTCCTAGAATGCAGCAGCTCTTCATGACCATTCCTTGGATTTTTCAGAGACAAAAATGAAACACACCCAACTGTGTTGCCACAACAGAGCAGGTCAGTTACTTAACAGAAGTCATTGGTGAAATTTCCAAGTCCCACAGAGCTTTGTAGGTAAAAAAAAACACACTTGCATTATCGTCTGAAATAATTCCTCCCCCGAAGCTACGGAGGATTATGCTGATAAAATCGATAGCCTAAACAAACGGTAATCTATAACCGCAAAGTTAGTCTGCCAGATTTACAAACAGCACACGTGAACAGGATAACTGGGTATGCCTATTTGGCATCTATTCCAGCATTCACACTGTGCTTTATAACATCTTGGACGAACGATTGGCCTATCGTGAACTTTAACCTATCACTCATCACCACCTTCCGCGTGGTATCTGGTATCATGAGACCGAGCCCGGAAAGGTGTATGGGATCTATATGACATGTGTTACTGAAAAATAGCTTCCATCTAACATCAACATGCATTTAGCACGAAAACGTACAAAAAACATGTGAGGTACTCATCATAACTGGAGGCGACGACGCAATTGAAGAAAAAATTAAATCAAAATGATTTTTGGGAAAATAAACCCCGCTGAGTACTAGACCGTTTAATGTACACTTGGAAGAACTGTGTCTTTTTGTAATTACGGTTATAAACTTTGGTCCAGTGCGCACTTGTTCCCAAGCGTTATAAAAGATTTCCTTCATTGTCACTATGGCATAAACTTGGTGTTTGGCAAGTGTGAATAGCCATCTCTGGTAGTGTTTCATCAAGATGGCGAAATCGTGAACGGCTCCATTGTACTTCTTTATAATGAGAGCCATCTCGAAACATTTGTCCTGATGAACCCTACTGTTCACTGTTCTCCTGAAGATGTGTGGTGGATTGTGCACTTTATTCATTCACCCACCTATACACTTAGTGCAATCTTCTGAACTTCATCAAACTCGTCAGTCAATGATTGCTTGCTAATTGCAGTCATGCACAGTTCACACCAACAAAATCCTTACAGGTTCCAATCCTAAGTGCTTTGAGTACCCTGAGTTCGACTTAAAAGTCACTGAGATTGAAGCGTAACTAAGTTCATCCACTTCCAAATTATGCAATACCGTTACGAATGGTCACCTAACCAAAACTTTTACAAACTATACGTGAGAGATAATCCTGCAAAAACGCCTCAAAGTAATCAGTGAAAAGTCCACAGTTGACGACTTACAAATTAAAGCTCTTTGTAGCTACAGTGATAGAACAATCACGACGGCCGCAGCAGTACGTGAGGTATTCATGTTCTTCCTCAACTACACTTTTCTACGGAACTTTTATAAAAGAGACTGAATATCTTTGATCGAAAAAATGGGCTAAATCAGTTGGTTTGTTGTCACAGTAAATCTGTTACTGGTAATTACTTCCGGAAGCAACCACAAAAGGTGGGCATAACTGTGTTCCATTGAGAAACTTAGATGATCCAGGTATACAAAGTCCCTTCTGTTTTGCTCCAAACGGTTGATGGCTAAAAACTGATTAGCTTGGAACATGAACGGACAGGGGATAACCGACAAAACATTGTGTTCAGTTCGTAACAGTGAAACAACACCCGTAAGAAGTGGTAAGTGGCAATACCACGTATATTAGAACAAAAAGTACAATGTCAAGTCAAATCTATCGTACTGTAATGTAGCAACCAAAACACAGATACTCCATGAAAACCATGACATGTTTCACACAGATGGACTGACCTAATTATTGAACGACACTGCGAAAGTACTCGGTGAATGACATCCGGATGTCTTTGATGATAACACCAACAACACCAACATCTGCGCCCAAGATGAACAACAGTGATGTCTTTAAAACATCCGTAGCTACACAACACATAGTGTTCCAGGCGCCATCAACGTTGCGATAGTTAGTCCTGGTCCTTGTTTATTAATAAGAAATAGATGCTTTGTTCACCTATCCGTGAGGACTAGTCTAGAAAGAGTACCGAGCGTCATACACCTTTAAAACATTTGATCTTAACGAAGCTGATGAATGAAAATCGGATGCACTAATATATATTGCTCTGGTAGTCAAGCAGGACGTGAATGATGACCATCTAAGCAGGCGATTGCTTTAATTTGCGTTGTTGCCTGTACAGAAACCGTGGATTTTGAAGGGTGTTATCATGCGTTACCAACTAGCCCGCTGCATGAGAAGAGAACAAAACCGGTTAATAAAGGCGAACGAGTTGATTTTTTACATCTAGGTTTTCCAGCGGGTTCTATTAGGTAAGACGTAGGCACAATACTCATTTCGTACTACCTAGCTAATCCATTCCTTAGATGGTGCATCAACTACTTCCAAGACTGGCACTTTGTCATCAATCAGCGGTTGGTTTCGTGATTTAAACTCCTCGACTAGCAATATTTCTCAAGGACCCATCCTGAAACCCTGGCTTTTTAGTTTGTTCCTGCTTAAACCACTATGTTTTGCCAACTCTCGTCTATTATTGTTAGTCGATGACACTCGAATATAGCAAACTATAGACTGTGTGGAGGTTTGCGTGAAACTACATAGTAACTTGAACGTTAGAAAACACTGGGCTGTGGACAGCCGGCTGGCGTTCAACTTTGTAAACTAGGGAATCCCCCCCACTCCGACTACAGTCACTACCTACTTGGCGACGAAAGAAATCGTAATACACTAACCACGGCGGGAATTTCGGACTGAATCTTCCACCTGGCCTTAGCTCCTTATCCAGCCGTAAATTAGTGCTTAAGAATGTGAATTCGGTGCCTGGGATACTCACTACAACGTCCAAATTGTGTCGATCACATTAGTTTCCGTTAAGAACAGGTTGTGTTCACGGCCTCACATTCAGCCAAGTATATCCAAGGTTGTAACCATCGTTTCCAGAAGGTCATTGTTTTTGTTGAAAAGCTCCAGCGATGAGCCACAAATCGGAGTGCGAGAGTTTGTTCACGATAACCCATCCTGATAAGCTGGGTATGCTGAGCAATTCTCGAAATGTTGATATGCCAAAGGTAAACTAGTTATTCGCCGACCTTGTTATCCTGACATCCAGGTTTGTTCAACCTGAAACAGTCTATCAAAGACTGTCTCAGTTACGTAGTTTGTTGATACATTCAAGAACAGATTAGTTCCTCAGATAGCTTGTCTATGAAAATCGTTTCGACAGAGTGAGGATGTACTCCAACTCTCCCGTTTGTTAACTTCTACATAAAAAGCGAGTTTAACATAAGTTTGATGGGATATAGCTGGTCGTTTCCCTCAGACATCTTCGAATTTTCATTTGTGAGTTGCATTGCTGACTTCACCAAACCGAACACTTAAACCCAAATCTTTTTACACCTTAAACGGAGTTACCTACAAGTATTTGATTTTTCACCAAGCTTGGCGTTTAGACTGCGATCGATTCATCACTAGCTGAGATGACGTCACAAGTGCACATAAGCTTGTGGTTAAGGAAGTGATATTAATGAAGCTTGAATAACGATTGCAATCGTCGTTTGACTTCTGATGAATTCAGTCACTTCTTTTTTGCCATTCGATTTCGAGGTGATTGGTCATTAGTTTAGTAATTTTTGATAGCCGATCTGGTCTACTCATGACGGTTCAGATATGTTAGTGTTTTGCTACATCAGAGTACACGTCTCTTCAAACCATTCAGTAGCATTAACTCATTGATTTTGTCCTAAGATCGATGGCTGCCAGGCTCCCGGAAATATTGTTGTTCATGTTTGCTTGTAGGAGGTCTTCTGCTATGGTGAAGTTGACTAGGTTTCCTGGTTGATCTTCGTCGTCGGGCATCAGCGAAAATGAATCTTTGCCAGATGGAGTCTAGGCATTCGGGTAGGCAGATTTTGTAAGGTTTCATCAACATACTGTTTATGGCAGTAATTACACTTGACTTTATCCATGGAGGTTTTCTTTTGAATAGTTTTGAACTGTCCCTTGGTTTTGATTACGTTTTTCGCAAGGCTCGAATAACATGAATGTATCGACGACAGATTGTAGATAAAGTTTCGATTTCATTCTGGGTGGTGCCGTTGTAGTTAAAGGCTTTGCAATCTAAATGTCAAGCTTGACGAACCACTGAACATCAGAACCATCTACAACAGCTACGAAACCAACCAAAATTCCCAACATCTTCAAGAGTTACTTATCAATAAAATTTTTAACTTCCTCTAATAAGTTCACCTCTGACAAATGGCGCAATCCATTTTTTCCAAGTCGGTCGAGTGGTTAATTATTCACCTGAGGTTTTGACAAGATCCACGCATGTTGCCAGTACGCTGATTAATAATATAGTTGACCAAGTATGCAATGTTTAACGATTTTCCTAAGAATCTGTCCAAGATCAGATGGACCTGTAAAATTGTTAATCATGTGAAATAAACTGGGTAACGTCAAAGTTATTTATTCATACGGGAAAAAGGTCCAATGAAACGGCAAAATGCACCAACGAAACATGCGCTTTTATCCTATACTAAAAACACTGCATTATGAGCCTCACCACTCGTAGCAACTAAGTTGTCGACATAAAAATAATCATCTGCAGTATGATAAACGTCTATACTACTCACGATAAGTCATTCACCATTCCGACCTTCAACAAAAGTTGGAAGTGCACTGAAAAGATAAACTCACCGGAGTCCCATACCCAACCGAACCACGATTGTGTACTGGGCGATCACATTGAACACAGTGCCTAATACTGAGGCGTACACCATAGGAAGAACGATGTTCTGGGCTTGTAAAAATCGGTTTATCGTCAGGAAGAAGAAATCACACTAAAAAACAGACAAACCGGCGACGATGAAGTTGACAAATTAAAAGGTCGTAATTGCCAAATCAGCCTCATAATGACAGAGTTGAATTTTACAGACCCATGTTCACATTAACATTTTATTAATCTATCTAAGTACGTGAATGTTACGGCTCAAACGAAACGTGCTAGTAATGAATACATATATATATATATATATATGTATATAGTCTGCATGTGGGATACATCAGCGATAGCATACACAGTTTTATCTGCTTTTAATAAGTTAAATCGGTATGAATGGAGATAATTGATACCGTGGGTTAAACATTTGAGAAACATTTTGGATGTTTCCAAGGAGATTACCGCGTTTGTCAAACAAAGTGCTTTATAAGGGGATTTTAAAAGTCCGGTGTTTGTTTTGATTGATTGTGATGTTATTCCTGAGACGCTTTTCTGTACTAAAGTCAATGATCACAGTAAGTAAAACGCCAAGACCATTCATCCGCGCCAATTTTGCACTTAAAACAGGAAAGACGTCAGCTGAGAGTGCCGCTAGTATTCAGTCCTGCTGACACAGTCAGTCCATCGCACAAGAATTGAACAGAACAGTCCACGCAGGCCCTTAACACAGAGTGGCTGCCGCACTTTGTGACGAACGTGTGTGAACCGCACCGCACACTCCTGATTGCCTGTCCTCCACGTACAGAGTGTTTCGTCACAGTGACGTTACGGTGTGCCGAGAAACGCTTTCACTTCATATAACAGAGCGCTACATATAGTTTCATACCATCAAAACGATTTTCACTTTCCTGTGTCTGTGGTTCAGCGGTGGACACGTTTAGGACGTTTGGATATGGCTTTCGCACTAATTAAGTGCAGTCGCAACATGACTTAGAGAATCGATGACGTTTCAATCCTGTAAACTGGAAGCTAACGGGGTTTATTTGTTTGTTTTAGACAATCAGCCATTTGAGGTAGACCAAGTTGAAAGGAATTCTGAGAGGGTCTTGTTTCTGTAGACTTATTATTTGCGAAAGTGCAGTGTTCTGGTCAACATGGAATACGCTGCCCAAGTTTGACTATCACCTCAAGGCCACATTCCAAAGGCTTCCCAAATTTGATTTTATTTCCTCCGCATTATCGCTGTGATAAATAAGCGCATCAAAACCGATATTCTTTGACCTTTTATAGTCGCCGCTGAGTCGGACTGTGTGTGAAACGAGTCCTTTTATGTGCACTTTATGGGTTGATCAAATTAGTCTTGTTGAACATTGAAGGAAAGCTGAACAATCTTTTATTTCCATTCTCCGTATTTCCTTCCTGATTCGTGGATTCTAGCGAAGAGATGCGAAAGTTCTATCTTACAATCAGGAAAGATAAAATCCACTGGAAATATGGAAAGCATACAAACTTAGGGCAGTACACATACATACTGGTATTAGTTGGATGGTCTATGAGAAAAGTCGTTAAATTTTAGGTTTGGTACTGTGACCGATAAAAGTCGGTAGCGTGAGAATAGTGAGCTAGGCAGAAAGCGTGATAGTGAGCTGTCAGTCCCGAAGGAACAGGCAAATAGCAATTTTAGAGCCTAGCATGAGGGGGGACTGTTTTCAGTTTTTCAATCGGGTCGTACGACAGTTTGGTCCACCTTGGCTTTCACAGCGGTCCGTTAAGCATCAGAAGGTGTTTTTCAATTGTCACGAATGGTCGAGTCTAACGAACAAAGCATTTGCATTGAGAGGGCCGGTTTGTACTTCATTCACTGTATCCTTATCTGATCAACCAAAGATAAAGGAAGACCCCGTTTGTCTTCTACGAGGTAATGTGGCAATCGAAGAAGTACTCACAAGCAAAGTTGCATTTTCACACGATACTTCAGAGCTACTTAAAGTGAACTTGGAATCGCGCTGGTCAACACAGTTGACTCACAAAGGCCTGGCGGGTAATCATATCACAGACAGGTATGCACACTAATGACAAGCTGTAACAGCAGCGAAACTCGAATCCAGTTTTTTTGTTAGAAACAGACTAACTAAAAGGCAAGTGGGAATGAGAGAACTGCAATCACTTGAAAGATAGTACGTATACTGCTATCGAAGCCATTGAGTTCAGAGCATTGATGTAGTTGTGAAAAATGGCTGTTTTTCTTGCAGTCAAATTAAGCAAAAAACCTTTCACTTAGAATTAGTAGAAGGAACTTTTTCCAAGGCAAAGAATTTTACGGAGGTTTAGTTCTGAGTTACTGTCACCAGAATGCCATCAGTTTAGCAGGCAATGTTTAATTTTGATAACTTCGTGAGGTTGTATATAAGCAGCCGCAATCTACGTGGTTGCTTGTAAGCAAGAGAAGGCAACTGTGCATGTAAACAGTGTTGTTGTTTAACGACTATCATGTTGAATGTGTTGTGTGACGATTGACTCGCCCTGCTCGTCTTTAAGACTGCCATTGTCTTTGGTGCATTTCAACCTCGGGGAATGAAATAGAATTTCACATTCGTGATTGCATTTTGGTCTACGAAGCTTTTGGAAGGAAAATTTCCGATTTTTTTTCAAAATACAAATATCATACTTGTTGCTGCGTGTTTTGTCTGTTCCAACTCCCGATTGGCAAGAGATGAAGCCAATTAATGTAAAGACTTTGGATAACTACAGGTATCTTCTTGAGCCAAAACACCGTTAAAATATAAAAGGTGTAGTGTTCTGCTGGCTATTTGAAAACTATAATGCAAAGCTCACAACAACGTTCACAAATCTGTTATTGTTGATCGTTCAATCTCAGAGGGGATTTCTAGCCTTCTGACATTTTGGTGTTAACTTTGATGAAGTATACCATAAAGTGTTGATCACTTGGTTACTTAGGAGGCACAGTATGGATAAGCCAAGTTAGTGATGGTTTTGTCAGATCAGGATGGACTGTGATTGTGAATCGAACTTGAATACTTCAGTTACTTAAGTGACTGAATATTCATTTGGTATTGCATTCCACAACGCATGAAGCAGTAACTTACAGCGAGTCCAGGTAGAAAACATTTGATGTATTCCGCTGTGAGCCTGAAGAAAGGAACGACAATTCAGCACATAAGTAAACACTAAACTATATAAAAAATCCTATTGTATATAAAGTTACATACATATTTCTAAGCAGTGAACAAACTGTAAAGCTGACCAAGACGACCGTATTCGGACGAAACTAGTAAGGTGTTATTTTTGCATTTCACTTTGAACAGTTGGTACATCATCCAGCCAGACATGTCAGAAATGATTCATAGATGATGAGGATTACAGTAATTCATTGATAATTCGGTGTATTTTTCCATTCGATTACCGAATTAGAACTGTTGATAAATAAACACCCCCCAGCGGTATCTATTGAGTCACAGCTGTGCTAGGAAAATCAATCCAAAAATGGCGTGGAAAAGGATCCACCATTTCGATGGAAGTTGAGTGTCGTTTCAACGAAAAATAGCTGTTCATATTTGTCACAAACCGAATGACAGAAGAAGACTATTCGACATGTCATTCATTCTGATCAGAACTGACAATACACCGAAACCAGACGGTGAAAATGACCTACAGGCTATCACCCCACGTCGCTGAGCTGTTCTTCGGGATAGGCTTTATATCACATGGGTTGTTTCGACAAAATTTCAACGCAGATTGGCTATGATATTGTGGCCGGAAACTGACGTAGTCAGCGATGTATTGAGGAAGTATGACCTTCAGCCAATTACGGGTTTCACACACCCCAGAAGCAGCACTTTCGTCATCTTTTGATTAGCCCCTGAATGAATTTCGTGAATGTTCGTCATGTAGCTTTCGCTAAAACGTTGAACTCTAACAACGTCCTAAGTGCTGAAACACTGCAAGTTCTGTTTGATGTTCGCCAGGCCACTATATACGTCTATACTCTCCAACCAAAACACATTAACCTCGTCCTTTCCCGACCTCTTCACTTTGAGGTGGTGCCTATCAATAATTAGTAACTAACAGCTTCTGATCACTGCAAGAGCACGACCGCCTGCAAACACATCTATCTAACATAAGGAACTTTCTGTTCTTTTAGCTGAAGCACAAACATTTGCTGTTGCCACGAAGAGAAGTGCTAAGGTGCTAGCTTGTATTCATCTCAACATCGAAATTAAGGGTTTAGGAATTGCTTTTTAAACAATGCTATCATGGCTGACATGGTCCATAGTCGGTCAGATAATTTTTCTAAATGCTCAATGATAAATCTGTATGGTTTACGCAAACTGTGAAGAATTGAAGTACACAATGTGCTCCTACATTTTGTTGTGGCCATTTGATCATTAACCTACTGTAACTGCACTAATACAGTATACATTTAAGCATTATGATAAGTAGTCAATTCGACGACTAGTTTTTGAGAAATCAATTTTGTATGCATTGAAATTATAAAATTAATTCCAAGGCAAGGCTATGTTTACAGAACCTACATGTAAAAATTTACCGTGTAAGGAGTCATCATAATTTTGCTTGTGCCAATGATTCAGTTAATCACGCTATCACAGTGCTTCTCAGTCCAGCCTGTGAACGTGATGATGATGCCATCATATTCAACTATTCATATACTATGAAGTAAAAAACGCCAAAAATCGCTATGAAGTCCATCAAATTAACACCGCATTCGTCGAAATTGAAGTTATAAAAAGACTTCGACATTGTTTCCATCCTTTCAGAAATACTTGACTAAAGACGGTTTTCTTGAGGACGAAACATGAATGACCGATGTTCGGAGTTTTACATGTCGTTGTTTTTATAGACAGAACCCCAGAGATCAGTATGCGTTTCTGGTCTCTAAATTCAATTTTAACATATGCAATAAACGGATCATATTGGTTCTTTTTGAAATTGGGAAATGCCATACATTGTTGATAGAACAAACCCAAATATGCCGTCATTTCTGTTTTCGGTTTTGTAAACAATGTAATTAGCCAATGATAAGCATTTAGCACACAGTTACTGCTAACCTTCACTACGCATGGATATTCGTCATCCATTTTCAAACGGAAGCATCAAACTAACTAACGTTTACCCTTGTTGGAAATATCGTACGCAGACGGAAGCTGCGACCAACTGTTGATGCTGCTCACGAGGACTTGGGCGAAACTGACGCAAATTCGCAATAGCCGTTGAAAAGACACCAACTTTTGACTGAGTTGCCTTCATTCCTTTCCAAAGAAAACAATTTCTCACTTCAAGAGTTAACACAAACTAAACTTTGTATTGCGTGTCTATGACCACTGTTCATTTTCGTCCCGAGTACGAAAAATTGATCTTTCAAGCATCCTGCTATTGGCTTAGGTGGCATACGAGGATAAAGGAAGACCCTCTTGACAGTAGAGTGTTTACCACTGAAAGCTTTAAAAGTCACAGGTCAGTTACTCACTATTTTGCAAGTTATACTCATTTTGGTTAGTGCTGGTGGACCAGCAGTTTTACGACAAATAACTTGTAACTAACAAGACCGATAAAGTCACCTCTTTCCGTTCACCTCTTTGTTCCTATTTGCAATTCAGACTTTAAATTCGTTTTTTCTTCAATAAACTTTCAATTGAAATCCCTAGTGTTCTGTAGATTGCTCACCTATGTAAATGTGTTCATGGTTCTGTAAACTCAAAAACTGGTTGTCAGTCGCTGAGGCTTGTCTAGTGTTACGTGGCCCATGCAGACTAGGCAGTACAAAACCATCGTTTAGAACAGTTTGAGAGAAAAGGCTTGCAACCGGCCTCATACGCACATTGGATGTTGCAAATACATAATCCTTTCTGATCAATGCTGCGAGTGATAGTCAAAGAAGTGTAATATGCGTCTGACCTGGAGGAAAGTGCTTCAAATAGAACGTTTTACATTCTCAACTCTTTTGGAAAAAGCTTTTCTCATTCTCATTATGACCGTTCAAGTAGTTGCTCGCGTGTCGTTTAAATTTTTGCATAAACACACACAGTGACCTCACCTGTCCACTAAGCTGAATACTGAAAAATATTTCGCATATACTGAAGTCCAGCAAAATAGCGTCTTCTAAGTCATGCAACTCAAACAGATTATTAGTATACTCACGAGGAGATCAGCGGGTCTTGTTTCAATGGGAGCAGAATTGATTCGATGTTCAAATGCAGAAACGCAAGAAGCGTGTACATGACCATAACGACGCACAAAGCTGGGGAAACAGAGTCAGTTTATTTGTATACATACCTCTCTGAAGGAATATGCCGAGCATCCGTCGTCGTTTGCTGCCGTAAACCTTAAAGGAACAGTGCGTAAGACACAGTTGACAGTAGCAAACTACTCATCATATATCACACCTGAATCACAAAAATTTCATCAGCAGTGTTTCTTAAAACCTAATGCTTTGTCTTAGTATACGCCGAACTCCCTCACTTCATTTCAAAAGCATTGCACTGAAGCTAAATTACTTCATTTGCTAGGACCCAATGAAAAGTGTATGCTACGTGTATCAGACACATGGGAACTACACTGAACAACCGCATACCTCCACATCACCCAATACACAAAATTATACAGTTCGTCGTGAAATCAACTGAATATCATGGTTGAAAAAATGGATGAAAGTTCACCTGACACTGTGAGGACATATTGTCTTGACCAAATGCATCATCATCATCATTATACAGCGGATTGTTCCCACAGTGAATCAAGATTTGGCAATTGCCCCAGGTCAACTTAGTGTGTGATTCTTTTCCTATTGGTGTGCACTACAAAAGCCATAGCTGGTAGCGCCATACACATATAGATACTATGAATTTTGTAATCAAATTGTAAGAAAAGTGCCTGTGATAACGAAAATGATCGAAGGAGGTATAACTTTATGATCTGATGCCTCCACACGATATCAAGTCAAGGGTGCGTGACTGCGATAGGTGGAACGAATCTAGTGATTTCATATTCCGACTATCAGAATGTAAGTAGGAAAACCGTCCGCCTTTCACATACTGAAGTTCTTGTTTTGATTAAAATGGAACATGCGAGCAGGTATCGCACATTGATCGGTGAACAACAGCGCAAAAGAACTATCGCTATAATTAGCAGGTAATACGTACAGAGGTTAAAAGTAAAAAACCATTCTAGTTGAAGATAAGAGCTTATTCTTCTCAAGTGACAACCTACACTTTGGAACGAAATTCATGTATATGAGGTCAGTGGCACCGGGCAGATAGAGTAGTTGTAGGTTAAATGAATAATGCCATCGAGTGTAACAAATGTTTACGGTGGTGTAATTTACTAAAATGAGCATATCCTGCTGCAGCCAATTTCAAACTTTTACCATGGATTGCAACAGTACAGACTTCTTCACGATTCAGAGGACTAAATTTTCATATGAACCACATCCCAAGTAGAGCTGAAAAACACGGCAGGTTGACCCTTTTTTATTGGCAGCATTAATCGTAATTTCCTTTTTTCCTGAACATACAAGTGAACGTCATGATAGTAAAGCGATTTTTCAACGATATAGGCAGAATATACTGCCAAAATGCCAGTGTATTCAATAAACAATCATCTTTATTACATGACCACAAAAGCTTTTCGTAAACAAGCAGTTACGCTGAATGTTCAAAGAAGCAGGTGACAAACGAACTGAACTTTGTGCTTTCTTTGAAAACAGTTAAAACAAAACAGCCATTTGGATGCAAGAGTCGATAGTGACTGTGATCCACAATCCATTTGTATATATACATTCATGTTTAATTTTGTGCATTAACTCTGTACACAAAAGTCACACCATTCTGTTCTGAGTGCAAGCTATATGTCATGCGCAATGCTTTAACATTGTGCAACCTATTGGGGGTACTACGGCCAGCATGTTTCGACTGGATATCCAAATAAGCAGTCAAAATTAAACGAAATCTGTGCAAGGATGATCTGTTTCAAATGTTAACGTTCTAAACATATGGCGTAGACAGTGTTGATGAACTTGTTCCTAAAGCAGTATACATTAGGATAGCTTTTTTTGAAAGATAGTTGTTTTGAATAGTCCAACAGGTTACAGAAGAAGAAACTGATGAAACACCGGAAGTTTCGCCTGTTTTAGCTGACAATCTCTACTTTGTGTCTTTAACGGATTTTGAAGCATAACCAAGAATTAGGGAAATTACTGATTGGCATTTAAAATTTGAACGCATGTTGCAATTTTTGTTCGTTTTCACAACAGGTGCACGTCGTGTAAATGATGATACCAAGATACATTTGTTTGAATGGAACAGGTAAGGTTGCCGAAGTGAAAAATCTAACTACATCAAACTTCCAGGAAACCATCTAGTTTGGCCAGACATAAAAGGCTTAGTTAATTGTTTTGATGAATATGAAACGAACCACGAGTTGTTGAGTCTACTTTGCTTAGCAAAAGTATAAGTGACAGTCATCCTCGACTGAACTCAAACTGACGCAGGCTACTCACCTGAGCAAATAGTGTGTCAAAGGCAGTCGAGAATCCGGTATCGACACAAAGTCCAAATACGTTAATCAACTGAAAACAACAGGTGATCAGTGAGTAGGTTAACTCTCTTAGCGGTTTTAAACAAATCACGCTTCATCATCGTGGAATTTTAAAAACAAGGTCACCATCAATAATGCACGGTGATTCTGCCATTCAGAATTATGTTAACAGTGGTGATCTTAGCTATCCCAAATATTGTTTATTCAAGTGTTCACGTCGTAAACAAAGAATTACTCCGTATTGTATAAAATACTAAGTCTTTTGCATTCAATGGGTCAGCTTAAAGAAGAAGCCTATTGCGAAACTCTTCTGGTTCGCTTTGCTCTGTCGACCTCACGCTGAGTACAACGTCGCTAGTTTCAATTGACTTGCGGAAAGCACTTACAGAAAACAGCCAGTCACAGTTGGACAGTGAACTGCAAAACGACTGAAACATTCGATCATGTTGCCTACCCAACACGGTCCCAATAAATGTGCAAAACGTTGGACTCGGATCATATAATGACGGGAATCCGCTGACGGTATTTCTAAAGGAACTAATGAAAACTAACTTGTAGTTGTGTGTGACGTGTTGGTCAACTCTATCACATTATCAAGTCTTCCTGTATGAGTTGAAATAAGTTCCTATTTTCTCTTTGCGTTTCAGTTTAGATATAACAGCATACTAACTTATACATAAACTTAGAAACAAAATGGATTGGCTCATTAGATGTTTCACTGGCAGGTTGTTTAACAGAGTAACTAGAAAGTATGTAGCTGAACGGTTGTATGTTTCCTCAATAGCAATGTTCGAAGTGCCTCCTTTCTATAGTAATTTTTGAATAACCCCTTCCTCGTAAACGAAATGCTCGTAGTCTGGACTGTATCCGGACAGTTGTGTCCCCAAAATCCAGCATTTAAGGCCACAAAAACGCTCGTCAAGAATGTATTTAGCAAGGACTAGACTAAATCTGGGACGGACTAAAATACAATACGAAACCTGATAGTGTTGCACGCTCACATGGTCTTTTTGATCGTTCTACCGTTAAAACGTTTATCAATGGTGGACTTTAAGTATAATCTTCTTGCGAGTGACCCAAGTGATCACAGCATCTGGTACCGTTGTAAACATAGTATAACTGTTATCGCATTGTTGAATTACAACTTGTTTTATCGGTCTGACTAACTACCTCAGTGTATTCCTTTCCTCAATGTCAATTTACAATCTTTTCATCTTCATCGTCCACAGTCATTTCATTATCTAAGAAGTAAGTATGGGTTGCATATAACAATTCCAAGTATGTTTTTCTAATTCTTTTGTAGTTTCACACAAAAGAACTCGAAACCACGTATTTCATCAGTTCTTCAAGCCAGTGTCTTATCAATCAGTCTTTTTCTTCTCAGTACCCTTCTCAAACTCACAATTACCTATCTGTTTCTTCTACGTGAGTCTGAAGAACTTCATTATTGGTCTCCTGGTCTGACCTATTCAAACCAGTGAGTAGCTGTTAACAGTCAATGTTTCCTCATTCAATGAGTCCACCGTTAAACTACAGTGAGTTAAAACCAAAATATTACCGGTTTCCAAGCATTTTAACCCTCTAGTTCGGCCTTCATCAAACAACCCAAATCGGAAGTTTACAATAAGCAGGCTTGAGAGGAGGCAGTCCTCAAATGATAGATGTTGATGTCCGAAATGCGTTATGTAAGACGGGTTCATCAGTTTGGGAATCAGTTGAGGTCCCAACGAGAGGCCAAGATGCGAACAGAGTTAGAGCAGTTAGTGTGCATGTGTGTGGGTGTGCAGAGTGGTCGAGGACTGCTCATTGCATTTCCAGTCCTTATACTCGCAAGTGCAAGGAGCATGCGAGATCCAGCTAGGTTGAGTGTATCAGCCAGTAAATCTCTGTCAGTCAGAACGCATGTTGCCATGAAACTGTTCGTAAAGACCAATATCGGA
Organism: Paragonimus westermani; assembly: GCA_008508345.1. NCBI lineage: Eukaryota > Metazoa > Platyhelminthes > Trematoda > Plagiorchiida > Troglotrematidae > Paragonimus > Paragonimus westermani. Next base: position 72,685 of record QNGE01001419.1, on the reverse strand, counting down.
TATATGAATCTTTTACCTCAGAACAGGGAACTGAGCAGTTACGCAGCGCGAGCTTGATATTTCGAAGAAATGAAGGTACTCTGAGTCCCTTTTTCTTTTAGCCCACGTGTTCGGAGCAAACTTGCAACAGACAGTGGCCTCTCGATAAAAATAACGTTGACCTAATAGCCTCATATCAAGCATTTTGGAGAGTTTGGAACGTTGGCAACCTATGCGTATCACATGAGTAGTGAAGTTACATACCAACTCTACTTTCACATCAATAACATTATTAGTATCCGTTCGCTAAGTTTTTGAAACATTGTGGATGAGCTGGTCCGCATTTTAAATCAAGTTCCGCTACTCTTTGTAGATACCCGTTTTATTGGTTGTTAAGTGGTGTTCCCAGATTTTCTTCTCTTTGACGTTTTCCTCCCTTCCTCCGCTGTTGTTAAAACAACTGTCAAATATAATCTGTAATCACTACATAAAATTGCTCGGCGGTAACAAGAAAAGGTGTATTTCTTTTTCCACCGGAAATCATTCGACCAACACTGATATCAGACCAACCAGAAGGACACGAACTGGATCTGTATCTGATCAACCAGCATCCAAATGTTATTGAGGATTGAGAGGTTCACAAGTAGACCGTCCGATCCAAAGCCGTGTATTCAGAAATAAGCTATGCAAATCTTACGCCTCCCTGACGAACAATCCGTGGACCGGTCAGCTTCCAGTCAAACCTAAATACGTTGAAACTTGTTGGCCATGCATGTTATCGCGATACAAAACACTACCTCTTCTAGACGATGTCATTACATTGCTCATGCCTGACAAGGATACTAAGGTCATGCGTTCGTAAGTTCGAAGTCATAAGAAATTTCGTAGGATTAAAATGAGTAACGCTACGAAGCCTTTTTGGTAAACAAATACAGATATCAACTCACTGTGGTAGCCAGAGAAGAAGCGTCCAGCTCCTCGCGACTCAAATGTCCACAAATCATGATGCTTATAGATGGGTTAATGAACCGCAACAGTTGCGTGAGCATCTACGAAACAGTGAAAGAAAAAACGTAGGCGATGCCTTTTGGCAACTCAGCTGGAATCAAACGGGTATTTACAAACTGTTTATTTTTAGGGTGTATAATAAACTGCACATTCACTCGAATGCAGCTTACTTTTATTGCTCATATATAGTACTGTTCGTAAATCAGCACACCTGTCGACAGTTCTTGTGGAAATTGGCAGAAGTTAAGCCTGTCTCAAAATCATAGCTGGAATGCAACTTATGGCAGAGTACATAGCACACGTTCTTTGACGAAGGTTGCCGATTTGTTACTTATCGCTCCTATTCAAATGTGAGCGCCTGGTGAGCCTTGGTGGATCCAGCACCTACCGTATAAAGAAAATCTGTGAATGGTTCCGGTTTATATCATCCCCATTTTCATAACCAGTGGTACTAACCACGAAACCAGTGGTGTGCTTTTACCCAGTACCCACACCTTAATTGCACCGGCACACATGACGAAACGTTAAAATTACGTCATCCTTTCAGACCCGAACGCGCTTCGTCCTTCTAGAATTGAGCTTATCTAACATAGTAAAGTGAACCGAACCAAGTGTGAACCATTCAACCATGTTCGCGGAGCGCATGCCTCTAACGCACGATCTGTAAAGTTCATCACACAGTGTCTGAACTGACATCATCCAGCCAGTTGAACAGTACAACGGATGGAATTATTGACTTGGCAGCTAAGTACTATGCACCTCGACAAATGGCGCAACTAATTCGAACCTTCGGTAATACAGCGTAATTGACAGAGCGTCTGACTACGTATGAGTTGAACAGTAAACTTCGTTAGATATACACAATAAATCAAGAGCCAATATATTCGTGCCGGTTAGAAATTCGTTGTCACTTATACTCGTGCTTATCCGCGAATCTATGAATCAGATGTTTTGGTCTCCAACTTTTTAACACTTTGCTCCTCCAGTAATTAGTTGAGAAACTATTTCGAACAATTACTTCCAATTTGGATAAATAATCTATTTTACTCACGTAAATGGACGTATTCCAGATTAGGAATTAAGACTGAGATTTTGTTTCTTTCTAGACTTGTATCTTTTTTACCCGAGTAGTGTTAACCTCGTAAGATTCGATGACACACAGGTAGTCCGAAAAGAAACCGTTTTTTGATAACCATTTTCACCAGATACAAACAATGTTTGTTTTAGGTCTCCCTTTCAGAGTATCGGTCTCCCAGAACCACGTATGAATACTTCTTAAGTAACCATGTTGTTTCACAGCAACGAATGCCGGATAATTTACCACTGATTTTTTTGTCAGAATCGTTTGTAAATAGTATAATTTCTTTCGACCTCGTCATTTTTTGGCTGTAATGTAGTGAGCGCAATAATACGTAAGCTAGTGTTAATCAGGCTGTAGAATTATTTAGAGGATTCTGCGTTTACATGCTAGTGAAAGTCAACCATGAGCACTCGTCTGTGTTGATCTTCATACCACATTAGTCTCGCCCGCTGAGTCTTGATCGCATCGATCGGGTTTCGTGGGCTCAAAACATTACCCTCTTTAGTCCAAGAATTCTTATCCAGTAGTCTTTTCCGTTCCCTGGTGGGAGGTTTATTGAATCAGGAAGTTTTCAGTAGGGTTTGTGTACTGCAAGCAACTTAAGGAAAACTAATCACAGCACTGCATTATGATTCATCCGTAACAAAATATATAATCAACGGGAAGATTTAACACGATGCGGTGAACTCGGTAACAGCAACCTAACGAAACACTCCTTTAGAACTCGTGTTCAGTGTTATCAGCAAACACGCTTAGATAAGCGCACGGTGTTTCACTGGTATTAAATAGTACAATTTAGGAAGCTTCTCATCAGCGTGTTGTATGGCATAGGTGACAAAATGAGTTATTTTAAATTCACAGAACATTTTGCGATACATGTTAACACAGTAGATAAGTACGTAGATTTTTGCTTTATACCCACTGTGATGTGTTTCTGACACACACTTCTATAAAGTCTCGTGGATAAATTCTAAAAGACAACCACATGTGCAGTCTAATGATTTTATGTATATTGTAGGACAACGGACTCAAGCCAATTTGTCTGTCCTATCTGTGATTTCACATTATGGTTAAGACAAAATACAATATTCTACTATAATAAACTATTGCAGAAGTGGTCCTTCTGGAGATCAGTTCTATCTGCTGCATTCAAACAGGCCGAAACACAGTTTATTTCAATATCCTCCCAGTTCGACATATTGATGTGAGACTTCAAGAAGCGTCAGTCTACAATTCGGCACTGACTCTCCACTGACAGTTTATGCTGAGGTAAATCTGATACCTATGAAGTACAATCACGAAGTCATGAAGAAGGTTATTGAGTGACACCATTAAATAGTCAAGAATTACTATAAAAAAAAGCAACATAGTGTAAAGACAGAATGTATCACATTGACAAACCACTTACAGTAGGCAAAGCCAATTTCAACATCTGAACAAGTTCCAGTCCCCCTCGAGTCCATGGCGACACGGATGTGGTCGTACCTCTGGAAAAACCGTATAACAAGTAGAATTGATTATCACAGACAGAAACTGAACAGTTATTTTTCACAGCCGTTCACTTGTATGAGGCCGAGTAATCAACTGTTCTTTTTTCTTACACTGTATAACCAAGGTGATACACAAAACCTAGAGTGATAGCTGCGTAATGACAGGGTCTTCAATTTATAGCAGTGCAGTGAACTCGATTCAATCCTTCACAGTATAATGAACCCGTTAGTATGCACAAAATTGGTCATTCAGAAGGCGCTTTGTGAACTGAGTTTTTCTGTGAGGCAATATCTCGATCTTTAAAGTCATTCATCATTAGGCCCACTTGATCATACTGGCGATAAGCGATGATAACAGTTTACAACTGTCTGTGAAGCTGAAATGTTCTGATTTTGTTGACATATACCTGACTGGTAATATTGAACGTTACCTGGAATTAACGGTAAATTTTACCTTCACGTAGGTTCTTAGCCATACTCCATCCCAAACTTAATACCGGGTTAGTGTCTGATTGGACAGCTCGTTCACAATCTGAAACACTACCCGAGCAGAAATTTGAAGCCTAGTATTCGTGGTTGGGATTGAAGTCTTCTAACCGATGCATGATTAACCCCATGTGAGACATTACAAGAGAGAGATTTCTAAGGCTTCGGTCACAAATAATTAGAGCAGATTAAATACAAAGGAGTTTTCAACCGTTTTTGGCATATCAGCTGCCGAATAAAACTTGAGTAAATCATGCAAGGAACACGAACGTAGGTCGCACTGTGAGTAAACCTTTTATGAAAATGACCCCCGTTGGTCCATATTCTTTGAAGGTGGTGGACCTAAAAGCACTTCATTATCATGTTAAATCGTCCACATTACACAATTAACAAGTTTATTGCCTGACGGTATTCTCTGCGGAATATGTAACTAGGCCATTTGTAGGTTAACTGGTCCCAGCAACAAGTTTGTGTAGTTTCCCCATACAAACAATATTAGCTCGTACGCCAACCGAATTGTCCTCACAAAGCAGATTTTCTCATCTACCGAAGCATTCATTTCCTCGTTGGTTGCCTTCTCTTGATTTGCGCTGACCTCTTCAAGATGCTCAGTAGACGCGTGTTTAGCTGTTGTCTCAGAACTATCCGGCTGGTTGTATCCTTGGAAGTAGCGTAGAACTAGACTCCAACGTAGTGACAGCTCATCTCGGCTCCAGGATCGAATCCACAGCTCAAAATGTTAACCCACAGCTGTATTACAACAGTAGCTCTGAACAGTGTTACTTTCCATGAACACAGGCCGCGGAGGAATTTTAAGTTCATAAGCAAGTGTGCCCTTTGACTAAAACGAACCTGTAGTAAATTGCTTCCGTTCCGAACGGCGTTAACGGAGAGGTGTGTCTGAATTAGAACTCGGCATTCAGTTCCGTGCAGCCACCATGAGAATTAGAGCAAGCAATATTTTTCATTGAGTACTCAGAATTCATTACTCTCTTTAGCACATTTGGATTTAAAACATCTCCACAGAGTTATTTCTGAATTCTCAGTAATTTGGAAGAGCAACAGTTGTCTGGTAGTTGTAAACTTCATAGACTGTACTGTAACCACTGTTTGCGTCTGAATCCTACCTCTGATTTGTGCATTTCAACCAACACCTGGAAGTCACTGTAACAATGACTGATGCTTCCAACCGTGTAGTCATAGTTGCACAGATAGTTGGTAGTATTTACTGAAAGATTCAAAAGTTTGCGGAAATTGTTTGCCAGTATGCGTTTAGTTCTGACTTAATGTCACTTCTAACAAACACTCCTCTAGAAATGGCAATTGGGCCTATTTGAAGCCATTTTTATTCGACAAATATCCCGTTGATCAAACTAGTAGAGGGCTGAACCGTCCATAACATCCGCAATGTGCACGTGAATTTTGGAAAATGTATATATACCATCAACTTTTCACTGACAATCCACTGAGCCTTATTCTGGTAGACTGCTTCCTAACGATCAAAGTTGGAAGTAAATTTCCATAAATGTGATCGACGAAAGAAATATTGGTTGTAGGTGACAGTAAAATCGACGAGAGCTGAATGTTAGCTGTACTGAACTCCGTGCAATGGCAGGTTAAGCTACCAGCGGAAAAGACCAAATCAACTTTCTTTTCAAAATGTTCTAACGCACTGTGAAAAAGATGGTAAAACGCCGCGGTCATTCCACAGAGAATCAATGTGGACTTTTAAATTCATTCACTGCTGGCGAACTTATCCCACACAATTTAAAAAGTGCACGCACCTTGAAAAAGCTCTCCACAGTTGCGTCAAATACACTGCTACGAAGAAGTATATTGCCACTTTTCACGATGAAAATAGATCGCTACAGTGAGCGTTCTTTCCATGATCATCAACTAACAGTTTATGAAACAGTGGAGAGCATGTCCATGCCGGCAAAAGTTTGAAAAACCGAGAAATCCTGCTTAAGGTTAATTAACTTGCTAAGTATTCAGAACAAAATCGGCAAGCCAACTTTCCCATGGTCCGATTTACGGCTCATTTGCGTATCCCAGTTAATACAGTGTCATCTCTTCTGTCCTGTAATAAGGATAGCCAGACCAATCTTACCATATCCCATGGGAGGGTACCCAAGTGGCTGAACACATTTCGTGTGTATTAGGAGATTGTTGCAACAGGATTGCTGGTGCATGAGAAAAATCTTGTTTCCTCAGTTGCCGGCAAGCTTCAAGTGTTTTAATGTGGATAATAATGGGGCGTGGTCAGCGAATTTTCGGAGAAAACCAATCTCTCTCTTTGTGCTTACGTCACTTTATTACGCTACTACGTCCACCCTGATAGGTGGCGAGTAAACTGAATCAAGCAAATACAAATTGCAAAGGTAACTTAATCCGGACACCACTTGTTTAGTTCATAGGTGATCGGTTGTATTTTAGTGCTATCTGTCTGTCTTCCTCTGCTCTGACTCACAATCGATTTACATGACACCGCAAGTTTTGACTGTACGAAATATTACGCCCGTTAACGTCACATTACTTGAGTATTTTTAGTTCGCTGTAAAAAATCTTAAATGAATCCGCACGTTTCGGAATTAACTTGGAAATCCAAATGAAACCCATTAATCGTATCAAAACAATTAGCCTTAACGGCGACTTCCTCACTAATCAGAAATTCGAGGGTTTGAAAATCTACTGGGTATGGTACGTTTTTATTTCAAGTGCCCAATATTTAGACATCCATGATTTTTTTTACTAGAATCCGCTAGCGAATTGAAAATGTCAAATGGGTGACAGTAGGATACATCAAATCGATTGTGTAAATATCAAGGAATGACGCACCACAAGATTCAATCTCTAGCAAGAAGTTATCTCTGTCGTCCGTCATGATCATATGTCATGCGAGTGGTTCACAGCAAAGCATTGTGCAGAGTGTGTGTACAGAGAGTGGTTTACAACAAAATTATTCCAAACACATGTGTAGCATAAGTACACCGCATCCAAGACATTGCAGATCTGTGTTAACGATGTTTTGTTGAATGCTATTAGTTCGTATGTGATTATCTATCTAAGCGAGTCAAGATTATTCACGTAATTTTGTAATTAATTTTCACCAGTTCCATGCGGTGAAACATCGATTACATGCAGTTGTTCTTTGCTGTTCACCTCGACCTAACGCTTCACTGGGATCCGTTTAGTGCCTGCTGAAGATCGTCATTTATTTCATGATTAATTCAAAACTGCAATCCTTGCTGATGAACAATCGATTTTTTGAGTGACTTATCCGGAGACAATTCAGTTCAAATAAGTTCCTTGAGGAATAATTTATTCAGGATCAGTTAACTGTAAAGATAATCCCCTCCACAGAAATTTCCTCTCATCTTCACTTCATCTGGGATGAATTTACTTCCGACTAAAGCCATATTAAGGTGAGAATTCCGAGCAACTTAAAGTTAGACTTGCGTGCAACCGTGGCCATGAATTTAGCTGATATTATTGAATGTGCATGTAATCACCGCAGACATTTCGGACTGCGCCACGCTGATTTGAGCTCGTACCCACAATGACCTTGTAAATGAATGAAATAGAGACTTTTAAAAGGTCCTTCGAGGCACAAATGATATATGGTTTGAAGAGTCTTTCTAAGAAATTTAAAGTTCTGTTGACTGTTGGAATAAGCAATGGTAGAAGTTAATAACGGTACCGAAGAAATACAGAACCATATACCCTTCGGTTCTGTGAAGCTCACCTAAGACTGACGGTCAAGATGAAGTTAGTATCAATGGAGTATTCATTCTCAAGTTAGTGTTTAACAAAAAGTTGCTCCATGATTTGGAGTCTTCAGAAAGAAGAGGTTCAAGATTGTTTGCTCAAGTCTTTTAGCCCATCCCGTCATTTGTAACAAGGAAAAAACCGATCGGATTCGAATGCTGGTTTCAGAATAAACACTGACAGATATTAAGATTACGATACCTATGATGGTGACTGATTGCAGTTCAGTTTGCGAAGGGAGATTTTTGACGCATCAATTAATAGTGATTCACAATCACTTGAGCATCACAGTTATTTTGACGGGAAGTCCATCAAAGCTCCATGATCGGATGGAACATATCTGCCTTAACAGGACGAATTCATGTGTGACGTCAAGTAACACGAGTCAGATAAGAAGTCGTTTTAAGGAACTACTGCAGATTCGCACTCACCCAAGTGGTTACCGTGTTTGTGTCGATTGTACGACCAATAATAACCGAATTGTCAACCAAAACAAACGGTCATTTACATCGTTTAACTTCACCACACAGTTAATCGTTCATGTGTATAGTCGCGTATTAATTACTTGCCTCTATAATAAATACTTCCATGTAGTCAAAAATGGGACTTAAATCACCTTCTGACTGGTAATTCAAAAATGTTTAGAGTGGGAAAATAGTCTTAACTACATTAAAACTGTTTACAATAATATAATCTGGTGAGTTTTTTAGAAAGTTTGACACTTACACACACGTGCTAGATTGAAGCTCAGTTCGACCGCTAAACAATATCAAGATGTACGACCCATTGCTATTCATTCATCGTAAGTTTGGTTGTTCTTTATACATCCTTCAGTAGATTATTCAACTATCAGGACATTTTGAATAGGCGTTCCGATAGACAATTTTTACATACCAATGGTTACCCATTCTGGTCATCCATAGGACGGATGAATAATTGTCACGTGAGTGTATTTCTGCCCAACCCTGAGGCGGACAATTTAGACCAAACACTCAATGAATTGGCTGTATTTTCACGCATTTCAGTCTGACGATTACCAACAAGTTGATTCAACCTGGTAATGTGAAACATTAACGGAAGTGGGGAAGGGAAAATTAGGCACCAGACGCAGTAACCGATGCTTGGAGAGGTCATCTGGGTCGAATGAATGTTGAGGATAGTACGGAATCACTTTTTACTACAGCAGACTTAGTTGGTATGCCAAATTCTGGATTGAACTGTACATTTGTTTAATGATTAAGTTCAACATAACCTTATCATGACCGTTTATCAAGGTTGCCAGATGTCATTTTGATTGCCATATGAAGTTGTTTACTGACCTTCAGAAACATAGTAAGTAGAGAAGCCACAACCACATGCTGATAAGCCGCATAGTTCCGGTAACAAACAGATTTGGATTATAGCTTGCAAGCAAACAAGGCAATATCCACATGCACTTATTTTGAAAAGTAAGTATTTCAGACTTCAGATGCAATACGCATTTGACTCTTATAGATCCCAGTACAGCTGAAGTCAGTTTACTCACGGCGGTACTCATGCCCCAACGGTTCTTGTCTATGATTTTATTGCCTTACAGCATACAATGCTTACTCTGTTTCTAATTTCGCCCTACATCTCAACCATCGTTTTGTACCCATATACGCAGAGAATGTGGTGTGCGTCATCAAACGCCCAACTCGATTTTATTCGTCCGCTCTGATGGAAAGTTCATCCGAAATATCAAATTGGTCACAGTACAAGAGCTTGTTTTTAACATACCCAAATTGTTGCCATCGTTCATGAAAGAGAACTAATATGGAGGACTTTTTGATGCACCCTCTTCCATCCATGTAAGGAATAAGCGCGCATCTCGACTCTTTTCTGAAAAGTATCAGCCAGATACCGTGAGCAACAGGTTACAGGCTACAAGTGTTTTCAAAAAACGCCCATTTTTTCCGTTTTATCCTCAAAGTTCAAATTTTCTGTTTACTCAGAACGGCATAGTAAATCGATCTGCTAAGGCCCTGTATGATCTCCGAATAGATGTTATGTTCTACAGTTTTCCTCCCTGGTTTCTTATCAAGGAACGTTTTGCCTCTAGTTTAATCCCTGGAATATCCACCATATTACAACGGCATCCCCCCGTAAGTAATTCGTTGATGTTATGTTGCATCATTTCGCAGTGTTTGAGAACATTTCTCGGAAGGTCACAGTCTACTTTTTCATTCGAATCTTTCTTGTCATATTTCTGTCAAATCCGAAAAATACCAGCATAAGTTAACACTTGCCCCATCGGCTTTTCTATTGTTCAATTTGTCGTCATTTAGTTCAATATCTGCATAAACCCAGTTTTCTCAATCTTGAATTAACCACCAGACACCACCTGCGATCGTTTGTTAACATTTCTAGGAGGTGCATGATCAGTATTATAAGTAGTTCGTGATTCAACTATACTTGATTGGTCGTCTTCCATTTGCTGAAAATAAGACTGCATAAAAGCCAGAAACACATCTCGTGGTGCACAGAGCTGCCTATTGAATTAACAGGGCTTCAACTAAGCTGCAATGACCTTACTAAATCTCGGATGGGTAACACACATATCGGGAAGCGCGAAGCCTATTCCACTCGACAGACATGCAGAATGAGAAATGGAACGAGAATCCTGAATCCTCCATTAAGAACCAAGATGAAAAAAAGAGTAAAGGTTATGTGAAGGAAATGGAGCGACGCGATTACCCGTAACAACTGCTCTATTGCCGAACAGCGCATCGCGATTAAAATTGATAGCGTTTAACCGGAAGTAAAGAAGGTTGGACGTTTTAGGAAGTAGTGTACATGGTACACAGGTAGATAGTTTTCTAACTTCTAACCAAGGATCCTAAACTCAGATGTCTGTGGCATTTTTCAATCAATGCCTGGTCACCCGTTTTCATTTATGTTCACATTCTGCAAGCGATCGTTAATAACAGACACAATCCTGAGTTACTGTTCAGTGGATGTGCGTATTGTCCGGCAAAGTTTTGGGGTTACAACTTGCCTAAGGAGCAGTGATCACATCGCTGTCAAACAGACTAAACAGGTCAAATTCTTCGTAGGACAATCTGAGAAGTAAACTCAGGTGAGGGTGGTTAAACCACCAGATATGGAAATTCAGTCATGCCTAAGTAGATCCCAATGGTGAAGCAGTCGTCCTGGACATCTGCCGGCCAGGGATGATCGCAAGCACTGACATTAGTAAGGCTTATGTTTGGTGCATTTATTCACACATGACCGGGAAAATGTTTGTACGGCAAATATTTAGCCAATTTCTTATGCCGTTCAGCTTATAAACGTACAGACGCTAAATGTCACCAATTCAAAACACTTAGTTTCTGTGTGACCCGTAGTGTTGAGTTCAGTTGTACAATGTCAGATTTGCATCGCATTATACCACATTACCACATTACCCACTTAGGACTTCGAAAAACCAACGCCTGGTTACAACGCTGATTACGCTCTTCTGTTAGTGATTACGGTCGAAACTCAAAGTAGTGTAGACGATCTAACTGAGGTTATTTTTGGCAGTCTACCGGTGAAGGACTGTGTAAACAGTTTCGAGAGGAGAGCGTAACGAAATTCTGCCTAACCGTTCAAGGTGTATTCTAGTTATCATGTTGCAAACAAAGGCTGACCGAGTGGATATTAGCGCCAAGATCCACTCCACCATGGAGGGTTGACAATGCACTTCGTAAGAATATCGGACCCAGTTGAAACGAAGGTAGACCTAGCCAGCATCCTGTTTCGATTGAGTGCTCTTGATATCCAACTCGACTGAAAAGTCGGTTAACAATGTACATTGGTAGTTAATGGTGTACCAACTAACACGCAGTGACATTGTCTAGCTTTGAATTGAGGTAGCCAAGTTTTGCTAATCAAATTCCACTGCCGGTCACACTATGCGTGTCTTTGCAACTGAAGTTACAGTCGCGCAGCACGCTTTCATGCAAAATGAACTGGCTCTTAAGGGTCTACTAATCTTAACTGACTTCAGAAAGTTTAAACCACTGAGTAACATTTAACACGGGGAGCCCTTAGGCTTACTAACTACACACCCATATCGACGCTAGTTAGTGAAATATTAAAAGTCCTACAGAAAATGTGTTAAATTGTTCAATTAGTCAACGTCGATTGGTTGGTGCACTTCTCGGCGTGACGTCCCAAGTGGTCGGGAATGATAATCGTAACACAGAACAAAAATAGTGTTATTTTGTTCTGGTTACTGTGGTAATATGTGCGGAGACCTCGTTAAGAATAGCGCACAAACCGTGCTAACAACAGACCTGTACCAAAACTTCCACATAATAAATACCTGTGTGTAAAGCCAGGTTGTATTATGACTTGCTCACTTCACGTGAGCATAGTATTCACGAATATGAAGGCACACCTACCTCACTGTCGTCTCACCTTACTCGCAACTTCCCACACAGAAAAGGATTACAGTCACTCTAGTTAGTGGTCAGGAGTCGGTATTTCTGTTTCAATGAAAGCAGTTAGAACTTGTGATCACACAGTTCATTTTGTATGCTTGTGTCTTCCGATTGCACTAACGCACACAGTGTGAGTGTTGTTGACGTTAGTGTGAAAAGATTGCAAGCTGCACTCTAACAGCTGATCTAGTCAATGACAGTCGTGAAGTAAATCAATTTTTTCCGTCACTTAGTGTTACCTTCACAGAGGAATGGTGACGTATGTACAGTTCCGGCAATGGAACGTTTATTGAAAGGGGTGATATTTCAGCACATCTCAGGTTCCTGAACAGGGGAACTCCAGTTCACACCAAGTGATTATCATTTTGATGTCAATGTGCTAACACGATATCTGGCTCATCGATCACACTGATGTGATGAGTTTGAAGTGCAGTGGTTGCTTGATTGGAGAAGGTTCAGCCAGTCATTGTTCGCGCACAAGCCAACATAGATGGAACTATGGTCGAATTCGCGCCACTCAATCATAAGCCGCGATCAGCTACTGTTGTATGCGTAACTGTTGCAAATAATCGAGTTGCCAGGTCTAAGTTCGTGAAACAACACAGCAGCCAATTGGCCAGTTAAAATGCGAAAATGCCTGTCGCATAGCCCTAATCGTAAATAATCTGAATAAGGAAGAGAGTAGGCTGATTTTACACGATCAATTTCCGAACACATTTCGCTGCATCCTTACGAATGCACACTACAGACCATTTATATATCAACATGAGAAATCGAACAAGATACCAGAGAAAGTCAATTGTCAGAGTACACAATCATTCTCATTACCATGGAAGCGAAAACCCTACAAAAAGTTGTTTCTGAACCCACAACACGGGTTTGCATTTTCGGATGGCAACAGCTTCAACATAGGGCAATATTCGCCTGTGTGAAGTTGAGTCGATGACGCGAAATGCCGTTGTGGGATCACTTTGGTGTTGCGTCATTAGAATATGACGCGCAATGGATGATGCAGGCCCCCGTTCTTATGCGCGGCCGTGACGTCATGTGTTTGCATGACCTGTTTCTTGATCCATTTTAGGATGTGGTCCATGACCCTGGTTTACAACTGGCGCACAGTCCTGCCTATGTCGGATGCTGCGCATCTGCATCGACATTCGTAGATAAGGTCGGGTTCGGCTGATTCGGGTACCGCTTGCTTCACAGAGAGTGTCGGAATCCGGAATGTTCTGATCAGAATCACTGGGACAACTCGAGATAGGACTAACCAGACGACTGTGAATAAGTTGGCACACATCATCCTTAATGTGAAGACAAGCAAGCGGTACCCGAATCAGCCGAACCCGACCTTATCTACGAATGTCGATGCAGATGCGCAGCATCCGACATAGGCAGGACTGTGCGCCAGTTGTAAAACAGGGTCATGGACTACATCCTAAAATGGATCAAGAAACAGGTCATGCAAACACATGACGTCACGGCCGCGCATAAGAACGGGGGCCTGCATCATCCATTGCGCGTCATATTCTAATGACGCAACACCAAAGTGATCCCACAACGGCATTTCGCGTCATCGACTCAACTTCACACAGGCGAATATTGCCCTATGTTGAAGCTGTTGCCATCCGAAAATGCAAACCCGTGTTGTGGGTTCAGAAACAACTTTTTGTAGGGTTTTCGCTTCCATGGTAATGAGAATGATTGTGTACTCTGACAATTGACTTTCTCTGGTATCTTGTTCGATTTCTCATGTTGATATATAAATGGTCTGTAGTGTGCATTCGTAAGGATGCAGCGAAATGTGTTCGGAAATTGATCGTGTAAAATCAGCCTACTGTCTTTTTTATTCGAATCGATGGAGAGGAGAGAATGTTTCAGACCGTAAGTGCTGCTGTTCCTCTCTAAAAAGCCTCTGTTTTCCCAATAAACTGATATTACCCAGAACTACCCAGATCCCTGTTCTTATTTTTTCTCGATTCGGTAGCACAGCGTGCAGTATCTGCTTTGTAGATGCACGTTGAAATTTTTGTATTAGTAAATATGGTTTAATGTGTTCAACCATCTCAATTACGATCTTACCGATTGTGTAACAAACTATAGGCAATGAGAACTAAGTGCTTTTCATTTAGGAAGCTAAGCGGAAGACGGGCTGAAAAAGTTTGAGAACCGCTATCCTAGACGACTGCCAGCAGAAAAACACTACGTTCAGATCTTATGTGAGTTACCATTTTATAACCAATCAGTTTGAACAGAAGATGGTAGGCCCATCTGTGGCTTTTCCTAGTTGTATCAATCAAATTAAGTTGACAACTCCAGTATGACTAGATTTAAGAACTGTGTTTTAGAATAGCTTGCAATCACCCAGAGAAGTACGGCCTAACAATGGACAGCAAAGGACGGAGAAAACATTGGACGTCCAGGGAAATTCACGCAACTCAAATAAAACTGAACAGTGCAACATTTAAAGAGTTGGTAAACAGATAGTGGTCGTGATAGATGCCAACTAATGACGATGTGCTTGAAAACTGTTATCACTCTCTTCTTCGAGATCGCACACGTATGTTGTTGGGAGCAGATGATGCATCCGGAACAGTATGTGTTTATGCACAGATGGTCGATCGTTTCGTAAGGTTTTGTTTTGTTCCATCTGACCTCAGTGGCACATAGAAGTGTTAATTGCCTCCACTTGCGCACACTGTCAAGTAGTGCTATAACGGCAACCGAGTCAAAGTACTTTCTTGCGACCTTTATAGGATATTGTTTAAACTATTACAGCTATAATGACTGTATGATGGAAATATTATCCGCAGAGGAAAAAGATTTACGTACTTTTCTCATAAGTTCAACTGCATATCATTGTGAACTGGTGGTTTGCTAAATCATAGGAGTATAAAATATGGATCATAAACAGACTTGAAGTTTCGCAAGTAAATCGGTTAAGTGATCCAAGAAGTTTCAAATTTACGATAAGTGCACACATAGTGGGAAAAAATGACCTAAACAACAGCTGCCTTTTTAATGCCAATTTGTATACGTTATTTCATTAATACAATGTTGATGAGTTGCATTCATCTGAATTTTCTTGAGGCACACAAGGTGGATTAGTGAAGTAGTGTAACATTTTCGAATGAAGCTGACCACAGTGACAAACTCAGATGCGGGTAACAACAAAGACGTTTAACAAAGTATACTATTTACATGACCACGTATTCGAGTTTTTATTATAATGTTACAGTCAACTAATCAATATCACTGCTGAACGGTAGGATAGCTAGTTGATAAAGAAAACCAGACATCACACATCTTCGTTAGCAGCAATCACAGACGAACCGAGTCTCCATTTGTCCCGTCATATACAGGGCTCGACAGACATATCATAAGAAGTGCTGAACCACTTTCAAGCGTGAAGTCGGAAACAGTTGTGGACCTCTCGAGCACTGTTTGCTGCATATTATCAAGTAAACAATGTAATCTGTGGGTTGATATGGGAAACCTCAGTATGAACTGCGAGGCAAAACGACAAAATCCGTAATGTTACAGATCAATAACTCGTTTAATTTACCGGATCAATCTGCACAGATGGGCCAGTCTTAGTGTACGCGTAGGTGATTTTCACAGCTATTGATTGCTATCGCGTCAGCAAATTAAAGAAATCATTTACTTTTGTTGCGCAAAGTAACGAAAAAACTTTTCTCAAGTTCACTTATGGTTGACGGGATGATAAGTACCGAACAATCGATGACGCTCGTTCATTATGTCTTCATCAAAACAGCAAGATGTAAGCATTTCGTTTGTTCTTCTCAGCTGGTTGCATGAAACATTTATTTATACAGTTTTAGCGCGTAGAGGTAAAACACTAAAATACAGGAGGGTCGGAAGAGTGTTTTCCAAAGTGGAGTTAACGGTTTCAGTGTTGCGTTTTAACCAGAGTGATATCTCTGCACGTGAGGACGTTTTACAAACCAATAATGCAGTGTGTTCGTTGGTCTGATTGCTCAACACATGACCCAATCTATCTACGCAATGAGCCGGGCATTTGCAGGAGAGACCGCAGCTGAGGTTTGACTAGGCACTGAATGATTGCGGCGCTCCCAGCGGTATGGTTGGAATCCCGGATGTGGTGAACAGCATGAGCAGTTGGGCAGTTGGCCATAAAGAACGTTCGTATATTGACTGCCAACAGAGCAGTGTTAACATTGCCATTGTAAGGCAAACGAAGATGGACAGTTATTTCAGGAGCTGCCAAAGTTATCGCAGTGTATGGCTTTTGGCGGTTGAATTTCTCAAAACTACTGAAAGATCGCCATTTTCTCTTGACGTCGTTCTCTATAACGACATCTCTTTAATTAACGTTCCATTCGAGCGATTTCAACTAGCATGAATAACCAGAATTTATAGCACACTACAATCTTACCGGAGCGGCACAAAACGTTGCCCCGTTCAAGTGTGGTTTCAGTAGACGGATCGCAGAATAGAATCATTGTTCCGACTCTTCTTGAGAACACCCGAAAATGCCCCAATACCAAAATGTTCAGTGGTATAGGTAATTTTGGAATTAATCTGGTTCATTCAGTCAAGTATATTGGTTGACATTGTTTGTGTCAGTGAGCACCAAGATCTCATCGACAGAACGTCAGTAGAAATGTATTTGGTTGATGAAAGTGGACAAAATATGTCAACTAACAAAGAAACAAGTGCAGTGGTCATGGCTACACTGTTGATTCGTAAAACCAAGTGATTTGAAAGGAACTTGTCAGAAAGTCTATGGAATTAGGGCAATTAGAGCCACTGCTGAGTGACATCCAACTGATATCGAACAAATCTTCTACAACCTACTGCAAATCAGAACACCACTCAATAAATTCAGTGATTTCTGTTATTTAAGTTTGAACAGAATTCCTTGTTTTGGGGCCATCGATTGGAGTTAACAGGACGATTACTGTATCTCCTCTGAAGGTTATCGGGTATCAACAGCATCACTCGTGAATAAATATGGTTGTGTTTGAGTACGACAGTTTAGCCGAGCCTAGTGTGGGGTCAGTAGCGTAGTGGTCAACATGGTTACTTTGTGAACGCTTGCGTGAAGTTCACATTTCAGCCGTGGCAAGGATATGTACTACTGACGACTTCCAATAGAGCGAAAATTCGAGTCTTAATTTCTGCTTCGAAAGGAAGTAATTGAAAATCCATTCAAATAGAAATGCCAATTTCAGATATGAATGGTGGTTGCTTCAATCTCCCCCCACTGTCATCGGATCGAACTAGTGAAAGGGGCTGATATTGGACGACATTTTGGGAACTAAAAGTATGTCCTCAATTTGCTTCGGTTTGTTTGTCACATGTCACGTCCACACAAGATTGCATTTATCATCCTACATCATGTCAGGAACCAGAAAGTTCCAGACAAGCCAATAATGAAAAATCTTCTCCACTAACTGTTTTGGGTTTCCCACTGTGCCCTTCGAAAAGATTAACCAAAAATTTTGTGTGGATGCGACATCTGCGGTCGAATGTGACTGACATTCAGTTTGCATGACTCAAAAACCCCTACTATTAACCAGTACATTTTCAGGGTTTCTCACCTCATTAGATTTCTTAACTGTTCACCCCTTCTTGCATGAGAGTGTTATTCTAGATCACTGAAGTTAAGGTCAACGAACAGCAGCAGTGTTCTGGTGGCAGCCTCGGTTGTGTTCCTATCGTTACGTCTTCCACTTGGTTAGTGGTTCTCAGCATTTGTGTTCGCTGGTCATGCTAAGCGTAGCCTTGCTATACACTGTCTCCAAATCCATCTGCTACCCTAGAGATATGAGAGACATACATATTTGGATACAAACCACTATAGAGCGTCCTATGAGTGCAAATATCAACGCGGTTGCCAAACTTAGTACAAACACATGGGCTTATCGTTTTTAAATAGAAAATCAATTAGGAGAAGTCCTGTATCTATAAACCCATAATTACGAAGCCACCCACGGTTTACTCCCAAGCTAAATTCTCTAACGTCGTGTTTCAGGGCAAGATTTTGTTCACCTTAGGAAATGCATTCGGGATACCTCGGAGGCCGATTCGGAATCACTAACTCATAATTAGCTGTTTACGTCTGGTTAGCTTGTTGTAACACTCCCTCAAGTTCTCTCGAATTATTTAACAGTAGTGCTAATTTAGCAATTGATTGATGAGTAGCTGCACGGTTCGGACACGACAACGATCCATAATTCCTCAATCCGGTGTTTCCTACATGTATTGGATAATGTGAACTCCCAGTAAAGCTGATGAAATAACATTGACGGACAAACGAAACGGTGTGAAAAAATCCATACAATCATCTTTCACCGCCTGGACTTAATGTCTTATCCTAACTCGCTTACTGATTGCCTATCTCTCAAATCGATTGTTTTAAAAAAAGCCCACCCATGTTATTGTAAGTTTGGTACTGATGAGTCAATACGAAATGCTTGCATCTACCAGTTTTCATGTTCTATCTGCTTTGTTCAAACTGCTCGAGGGAACCAATTGTTTCAAATTAATTTTGCGCTATATGATCTTGTAGATGAATATCTGATTTACAGGCTGTCGTTTGCGTACAAATCAAGGATTCCATTTCTCGACGCGCTTGCTGCTGGTGAGAACGAGCAAGGTCGAAACAGCTGTCCACTACTTCGCTGGTAATCATTTGGGTCAGTTGTCCACATAAGACAATCAACAGTCACTGATGAGTAGTCGGGGATTTGGTTACTTTCAAGTTGAACATCACTCACATTTGATCGCAGCCTTCGCATTCCCATAGACTTTCCAGCCAGCCTCTTTCGAAAAAAAGCACTAGCCTGGAGTTTCGCTCTCATTAGAGCTCATCAGTAGTGCATATCTTTGCCACGGCCGGGATTTGAACTCCGACCATTGCAATCATGAGGCAACCGTGTTGACCACTGCGCCACTCACCTCACATTAAGCACGACCAAATTATCAAATCTGAACGCACAACCACCTTCGCTTGTGAGCAATGATCAGGTTGTCCGATCGTCTCGAGATAAGACAGTAAACAATCGAGTGTGTGAGTGGCGAGTAGATTTCGTTCATACAGAAGATGAAAGTGGGCTAGTCGCGTTGTTCGCTGACACGATCTTACAAGCAAGTGTCAGCATCCCTCTCTAGATATATCATGCTTGGTAGACGATTCAGTTTCTGGGCGAGTGTCCTGAGATTAAGTATATAGGTTCACGATTACCGTTACGCATGTACCTTCAAGTATTAGTTTTCCTATAGAATACACAAACGGAAGGACGAGCTAGCAATGAAGTTACCAAAAAGGTCATTATCGGATGATAATTTCATGGCAAAGCTGGCAGCACAAATTAACCCACTTATTCTTTACAAACGATATTTGGAGGTTATATTTGTGGCAGGCAAACCAATAAACCCCAGGGAAATATTGGGCAGCCCAACTCAGCTTTTACGAATAGCTGTTTTACCATTAAGCTCAACGGTATCGTCCAGCCGCTAGGATGGGACGATTCAAATGAACGTACACTGTAAGTTAACCTGGGACAGGCAATATATGAGTTTTTATAGTTCTATACCACTGAGACACTAGTTAACCTCACCCGATGTCTTGTCGACAAAACCAAGAAAATCCGCTCCGGTGTTACCTCAAAGCAGAAAAGATAAGCCACAATTAACGCGCCAGTTTAAGACAGCTATCCAAATCAGTTGAATCATGTACACATGTTAAGTAACACAAACTTCAAAAAAACGCATGCTAGAGAAAAAATTCTCTCTATACTCAAGTACCTTTTTAGGAAGATAAGACCTCTGAAAATAGAAGTAACAGAATAAGCGTTGCTTTTATCCGGGCTGTACGTTTGTTTCCATTTTATGTTCGTTCCATCTTTTTCAATTTGCCTTATACCGCAACAAAAACAGGGACAGAAACTCCTAACAAATATCTTTTCCTTTTTTTGTGCGAGCCTGGAAGCCGATGGAAACAGATGGTCCACATGAATACTTAGCCCGCAGCGTCACAGTCAGACAAACCAAATTAGAACCCGTTTGGACAGTTTCCACAACGCAATACTACATACGTCCAGTGCCATCGATGTCGTGTGAGAAAACAGGTGGGAACGAAGCGCAGCATCAGGGAGAGGTTACTGTTCTGTTCAAGTCTCCTGCGTGGTTGGTACAGGTAAAAGATAATGTACCAAGAGAATATTTTGGTGTGAAAACAACCTACCGTTTACAGATTAAGCTAGCGGTAGCCTAACATATGTTACGTTGGCTAGTGTTTTTCCAGATAGAAGGCTGTTGCATGATGCGACCGGTTCGGTAACATAGCTCGTGAGAAGGTTCGGACATGGACAAACATAAGTAGGGTCCAAAATGCCTTTTTTCACATTTGTTCCTACAGAGTCATAATGTGTTATTGCTGAGGTATGTAATCTCAGTCTACTCCCTTAAGGGTATTCTCATGGGCCCAGTGAACAATACTGCTGATGAAGAACTAGGGTTGGAGAATGCACCGTTAACCCCAATATTGAAGAGTCTTGCGTATTGCGGCGAGAGTTTACTTTCTGTATTCATCTGAAAGGTAGTATGAATATTTGGGGAGGGGGTTTGCGTGATATTTTTCTGACTCAGAAAGTCATGAAAAATTTTTCTTTAAAAAAAACAAAGTTTGAAAAATTTATTCAGCAAACATTATTGTACCATTTTCACAGTACACTTGAAACTAACGACACCTAATGTATTGGAGTGTGGTGCATGGATATTTTTCTCTTCATGAAACATTCATCCGCTTCGGTTAGTGTCGCTGAAGTGGAGTGGATGAACCCTGCCGACTTGACCAAATTGCAGTGTGCTGTATAATGCATTGTTTAATGTTAAACAAATCACAGACTGGTGAATACTTATAACAACCAGCTAAGCAGGTTGTTCTGTAGCATTTTCATACCTCATTAGTGTGCATAGTCACAATTCACCTCAGGTTGCCAGTCTGCACTGAATGCGACCGCAATATCTCGACATGGATGTTACAGTATTTCAAGATGCCAAACCGCACACCAAACATCATAACTAGTTGTGACCTTGCTTGCACTCACCACGTACAGACACTCTGAAAGAGGTCTAACCTGCAATTCTGTGAGTTATGAGTCATAGATAGTGCACGTTTGCAGCTACGTTTATGGAACTAATGTTCATTTGGGTAAATGATTTGTCCCGCAAACTGAAAGAACCCCGATTCAACTTTCAGTTGGATCAACTCTGTCTGACGAGCCCAAAATGGACGGGAACGAGCACGCATTGTCTGTTCGGGGGTGATAGCCGTGAAATGTATTGACCTCCGTTTTGAGACCATGTTAAGCGGACAGTTTTGTTAAAGTGCAGTACGCCACTGTACGCGCCATACTTCACAGCAAAATATTTCAACCAATGATTCACACAGCACACAGTTACTTATTTGTTGAATTACTAAAAGCTATCCACATGCCTTCACAAACTTTACAGTTTGCCTTTCGAATTGTTTACTCAACAGTTAAAGAAGACAAGTTAAACCTGAAGACAGTTCTTCTTCGTCACCACAAATTCCTATTATGAGAAAACTGTCAGTGTTTGTAAATGTAAACTGCAGGTGTCGTTTTCTTATTGGGTGTTTACTAATTTTGACGGTAAACCTGTGAGTTGAGATGTTAGTTTTTATTCACCGTTGTAGACCTTGAGTAGTCCATGGTTCCTATCCCAACTCAGAATCTGTGTGTATATATTTTGATAGGTATATTTTTGTATCAGCGATAGACGCCTGATTTCGATTTGATGCAACGCGGTATTCCCCCCGGGGATGTAGCCTATAATCATACAAATACGAATAAGGTTGAACAAACTATTTCACTTAGTAGGAACCATTAAGTCCAAATGCGACGTTGACCGGAATAAGATCACATGGCTGAACTATTCGTATTTCAGACTTCTAGTACACATCAACGACACAATGTTTGAACAATAAAACACCGTGAACCAAAAGAAATGTAGCGTTTGTAGTCGAAATAAAGTTATAATTGGTACCTTGCCGATATAGCAATTGTGTTCGTTATAAGTGTTATAACTGACAAAATTATTACAATTGGGATCTGACTGATGTAAGGTTGACCATATGAAGTGCTCAAATGTAAACTTCTCTGTAATTTGCTGAGTTTTGACAACAAGTGAAATATTACGGGAGAAGAAATGTCTCAACGAGTTGACTTTCCCTATTCACACTTTGTTCTCATGCTACCTTCGAAGCTTCGCTTCTTAGGTCAACCAATGTGATTACGGAAAACAAAATGCAACGATCTACCTAGTTCTGTCAGACGTGCGCCTGAAATTGTACGACATCGTTACCGTGATCACAGCAAAATAGCGTTTATCAAGTAGGCCTACGTGTGGTAAGCTTACTGAATAAAAGTGGACGATTTGTCAGCCGAATTATGCAGCTTTTACCTTGTCAGAGCTGAACCTAACGAACCGAGTTGAAACTCCAACGACAGCAATGCAAAATTCAGACCTGATCACTTTCTAGACATCATTTGCTAACATGGGAAAATCAGCTTAGCTTGTGTCAACTACTCTGTAACCAGTGGAAAGAAAAATGCCTTTCCTTGATAGTCTAAATCGTGCTGCTTATGACAATCTTGTTTCGTGCTTGTCCATTCCTGAGGTCAAATTTAGATAAAATCAATCCCACCATGTAGTACATCCATATGTCACAAACCGTACGTACCATAACTACTAAAGAATTCCATAGGGCTCAACAATTGTTTGCTCAGTTTCAATGAGTAGTTTTGATGACAGCGCCTGCAGGGTCATGTGAGTTCATTGATGCTAGTGTAGCCATGCGACAAGAAACACCCGTTTAATCTCGTCTGTTCGACAACAATAGGTTGAATAACCATCTGGATATCTGAACAAATATCCAAAGTTCAAGCGATAAGCACGAAATCGGAACTTGAAAACATCGTAAGAAAGCCAACAAAGCACTATGCAAGCGATATGTTTGGCACACTAATCACACAATTCACAGACAAATAGGCTCTAGAATGCGTTACTGATGAGATGGAAAAATATACGTCGAAACTCTCTGTTCACAAGTTACAGTGAATGACAGAAATAACACGAATCGTAAAAAAATGTAGCTACTAAATTCATTTCGTCTGAGAATCTGCTTCTTCTTTTACCTGCTAGTCAACCTTGGAGGAATTTCAATGTTGGTGAGAGTGTAGAAATTACGAGATTTGCTGATGGGCCTTGTGAGCTGACATTGTTTAGAATGTCTCCATTGAAGAAATCGTTTTGCATGACATTATGTTTTGTATCAGTGTTTGTTCTGATCAGAAGTCAGTAGCGGATTAGTATATATACTTCGAATCGTCATCACAGAAGTTGCTAACGCTAAAAATTTTACCACAACTGATAATTCTGTTGGACTCCCAAAGGAGGATGAGTCGCTAAGAGACTACCACAATCATAGTTCTTTTGGGATGACATCCATAATTAGAGTGCATTGAGTTACCAAAAAACAGAAATGAAAACAGTAACAGGTGACCCTTATACAACTTACTGAGATCCTCGTACATAATAAAATGCTAAGGAACTCCGTCCTCTGTTCAAATAGTTGGGGTGAACGTTAAAATCAATGAAGGGATGGTGAATAATAGTGGATGCACCTTCAGAGTGTCATTTGAGTGACTCCAGTCACCTTTTGATGTGGGTTTAGTGGTAAGTTGCGTGATAATTTGAAGGGATGATGTTGATACTCCTAATGGAATTATACCGATACGAGGCACCAACCTCTATCCAGTACGTTACTGCTCTGGATAACCAGATAAGCACGTGCCAAATATAGCGATACCAAAACAGGACATGGGTTTTCGATATTAGAATAACGGCAAATTATGTGGCATTTGTCTCTTCTAACGAACGGACTAAATGTATGGTTTCGTAGACCAGCGTGACTAGGACACGTGATGTGTGTTCTACTTTTCGGCCTTTCAAAACAGTGTTACGGCACGGAATAGGCTTCTTTTATTCCCAGGAATCGTAGGTACCATTACATGGAAATATTCTGTCATTAAGCGTATTTTATCACAGAATTCGTGGGATAATTTTTTTAGCACTGTGGCCCTGACCCCTGACGTTTTTGAATTCGGTTACATCCTCGATCACAAAATTGGCGTTCCCCGTTACTGCATAAAAATTAAGCAGTTGGCTTTTGAATAATTTCGGTTTACTAACAGATACAAGATCTCTCCTGGTTGATCCGAATTAGGAATTCCTTGATTTTTCCGTCATAATACGCTTAACAAAACGCTCAAAATTATTCCACTCTATGGACTAAGGATAGCCTACACATGCGGAACAGCAAACCCGAGAATTTGTTATTTTTCAAGAAGCCAGTCATACAAAAGAAGAGCCATGCATAAGAGCACTGACGTTTCTCTACACAGCTCAAATACAGCTGAGTTGAAAGGTGCATGAAATAGCGCATCTTGAGGGAACATTCATATTACGAACGGGCAGCTCCTCATTGCAAACTAATGGTCATTATAGTCACTTTGACTAGGTCAGCAGTAGGCAACTAAACGCTTACTACAGAAATTATGCAGCCCAACCCAATTCATCCATTTGTGGTCTTAACAACATCTTTGATGTTATTTAGATACCGATATGAATGAAAGATCACTCAGCTGATCGCTGCTTCCGTGGTCCTATAAAGACTTCAGTTTCTTTTGAAAAAAAGTGCCAGCCCCAAACTTCCCTCTTGGTATGGGCTGTCTGTAATGCATATCCATATCACGGCTGCGATTTGAACTCCTATCAGTTGACCGTTGTGTCAATTACATCACATAAGATACGACTTGATTATCATCGGTACATGCTTAGCCACATGTAGTGGTGCAGTAGTCAATATCGTTGTCTCTTAAAAGCCGGTCGAAGTACATATCCCGAACTCAGCATGGGTACGCTGTACTGACAACAGTGAAATCCAGTTTACTGTTTGTTTTTAAACAAAAATAAATGAACATGCACTGAACTGTGCAGACTGAGGTTGTTTGCGACTGACATTTGTTTCCTACCACACAAATCCCTTACCAATCAACAGTAAACATCTATACAAACATCCCTTTTCATACTTTGAGTACATAAAAAGCAGTCTATGCTCACGGCTGAAAATCATGTCCGTCACCATGAGTCTTGAGTCTAGCCCAAACTAGTTTGTCGCGCAAGAATCTTGCACGACGAACGGCATAAAGTACCATCCTGAGTTGTTTCGGTTGTGATTTCACGAAATGATTATTCTCTAAGAAAGTGACCGCCAAATGTAGGTCAGTGTCTGGTATTATTAAACCCATTTAGTAAATGTAAATGTGGGCGGACTGATGACCTCTAGATGGAATATCACTCCGCTTGTGTCCAAGAGGTGGCCAAAACTTGTACTAGTTGTGCTTTGCACTACAAGTTGCTCCTCTAAAAAAACAGCATGAAACACGAAATGAACGTAGAATGCAAGTTAGACAAGTGGATAGGTGTACTCTTAAGGCTTCTAGTGAGCTTTTTCAGTTGATAAACTTTCTCGGTTGTCTAGTGTCAAAATGGAATTAATGCCAGGATGGTATGACGGCAAAAAGCATCCGAAGCAGATTAATACGTTTTTTCGCTAGAGATGGATGTTCTACATATTCGGATTTTGGTCTCTGCCTGGTAAGAAGTGAATAAATGAAATGTGAATAGAAACGGAATAATGGAGGCGTAGAAGCCAGTGGTGTACAGCTATTTCAGTGACCCACATGAAACACTGTGAAGTATGATAATGTCAGATACTTGCATCCAATGGACGAGCGGATGGAGCTAGGAAATCGCGATGGAAATTGTGCCCCACGTACGTGTTACATGAGTGGAATTTTAAAACCGTCAACCGTCAACATAGGGGTAGACGATGGGTGCCAGCATGAGCAAGTGAGCACAATATTGTCAGAAATAAGTCCCCAGGTTTTACCCTTATTTCCTATGGGAGATTATCTCGTGGACGAACATTAGGTCACATCAGGCGTTCGTAACATAACAGGAACTGACTTACTATCACAGGACCTCTTTGGACTACGTATTCTAAAAAAACTCACTACTCTTCTGGTGGACCAACTCAGAGCGTCCTCCATCGATATCAGATTTATTTCAAGATGTGCTATGAGCATGTGTGCGCTTTTTCAGGTTTCAGTGGATTACGGAGATGGGCACAGCAGAGAAAACTTCGAAACAGAATGTTCGGCGACTTCTTTTAGATATGGATTTGATGTATTCGGTGTCTGATAGTCATCGCAGGACGACTTGTAAATAAACTTGAAATGTCTGTCACCAGAGACCTAAGGTCACTTTCTCATAGGTAGGCCGTTGGGATGGTATCGCCAGAGTGGTAACTAGAAGAATTCTGATGACGACTATTCGTGAAGTTACAGTTGTTCACGTTGAACAACAGGATTCACTGACTGTTTAGGTCATCTTTTGACATTCCACAACCCAGCATATTTTGTATTGTCGGAATGGTGAAGCATTAGTCGCCGAACAAAGTTTGGTGATGCGGTACCAAATAGCAAGCAAAGCATTGCACTTTTGACGGAATCACGAGATACCTTTTGGTCGGACGTGACAATGACTCGTATCCGGTCAGATTATTTTTTAACCGCCTACACGTAGGATCAGCGAAACCACTCTGTACATCTACCATTGTTGAAGCGTTGATCAATTCTCTCAAGGAGTCCAGTAAATCCAAGATAGCTAACAGAAACCAGCAATCCTACATCAGCAACCTCCAACTAAAACTCACAAAAAATCGGCACGATTCTGACGCCATATCAATATTCACGAAAATAAAGCCACGTCTTTGTGCGGAATCAGAGTCTGGTATTTTTTTCTAAGAAAATCATGCATAGAGCTCCCTATTTTCTTAATGGACATTCAAAACAAACCTATTGGTTGACACATGGTTGTGACATTTATCCACTCATCCTTGTAGACGGGTGAGACTGCGTACTCTATCGGGTATTTTGGTTGGTAGAAAATTTGGGTGGAATCACCGTTAGTGGTTATGCTAAGTTGGCATCACAGTCTTCCAGGACGACTGTAGATAAAACAAATCTTGACCCAGTGACTTGCGTGTCAGTAGTTTTCCTTACTTGCTTCTAAATTTTGACACTGAGGATCTAGACGGTTTCTACAAGCCGCCTCGTACGTGTGTAAAGGCCGTTGTCCAATTATGTGTGTTTGCCTACTGGTCACCTGAGGTGCCGGTGGACCTCATCTGTTTGGTGAACCTTACAAAAGTCGTAATCTGTGGAATGGCAGTCTTACTACCTTATTATTGATGCTTTGACATAGTACATCCCCTGGTTTTCTTTTGGCCTTTGGAAACAACCGTGTTGATAACACAATCGTTTAACAATTTGCAAAAGGTTACGAAGTGATTGAGCTAATTGTTCTACTTCTCAAATGCATCTGCACTCCTTTCAAGTTAGTACAAGATCCATGTCGAACACTGGTACCAGTTTCAAAGTATCATGACTTTTCACTAGGTTGGGGCACTCAATGTGAACAGACACTTTACTGATTTTGAAGATTTCCACAACGGCGACGTGAGAATGAGGAATGAGCATGGTGAGTAACTAGAATTGTATGGTCTTGTTGGTCCATCCATGATCATTCAACTCTCTCCAACAGCTGTCCTTTACACGTCAGTTTTGGGGATTATGTTGGCTAGTTCTGCGCAGCCAGGTCATTTCTACTGCTCTGTGATTGTGTGACGTCATGAATATTAGACTACCACTCATGTCTGCCCCGGTAACGAAGACAATCACTTCAGCGTAGGTTTTGATCTACCACCAATTCGTATGCTCTTGGATTTTGTGATATAACTCATCTTCAGGTATTGTTCCCAATAAGTTCTCAGCTGACTGGTTTGTGAAACCTAACTCCGGTTGAATGAAATCCCCTTGGCTGTTAACGCGTGAATGTATACTAAATTTGGCACTCCGGCTAGGGTGTGATACAAGACTGTATTGGTTATGTTGTTTGTAGAAGGCAGCTTGAAAATCAAACCTGCATGACTCGTTCTGATTACAAGCGTTATGTTATGTTAACTCAACAGTCACGGTCCCACAAACTAAAGTTCTGCCGTCTTCATCCGCTTCAGTCCAACACCGAGACTAAGAACAACGGGGTTACAGCGGAATATCGTCACCTTCTCCCTATAAAAGTATCTTTATGACTACATTTAGACACCTCTCGTGGATGTCTACCCTATAGCTAGCACGCATTCAAGTTAATTAGAAAAATAACGTCATGAAGAGAACAGTGAATAAAAATGACAAATGTAAGCGTTTTAAATGCGGTGATTAAAGACGTGGCAGTTCACAAAGGAGGTCTACCAGGATTTTTTATTCGGTTTACGCACCATAACAAAATCTAGTTTCGAGTTAACTTGCTGTATCCAATTTCACACGCAACATGTTTCAGAAAACAGATGAGTTTGTTCACTTGGAATGACTGTAAGCCCACATTTCAAATCAAAACATCGTCGAGGTGTTTATCTTCGTCAGAACCAGCTGATCTCGGTATGAATGTGATGACTGTCTTACACAGCCCCCATTTCATTGCATAAAATAAGAAAAAAATTATTTTGTAATGATCCTGCCATAATGTAAGTAACCACCGTTTGCAGAGTGTGTGAAACTTGCTTTCATCACAATTTCTTGGCTCCTTGCAGTAAGACATTACGTGTAGATAACACAGTGGATAAAACCAGATTTCAGGCCTTTCGTGGATATCACCGCAACCTCCCTGTAAAAATAAGCCAACACAAGATTCCCCTAGTAAGTGGGACTTTTTACAGTTTAATAAACTCTGTTTACAGCGTTCACACCAGTCGTGCGAACTAGGATCGGTTGTCACAAGAACGCTACTCGGAATTCGCTTTCGTGCTGATAGAATTAAGTACGCGTATATATTGATTCCGGTGGACCTTTCAAGTTGGATAATGTTCGTGACATTTTCGAGAATTCGAATAAAAGCCTGGGCTTTGTTGTCTGTTGTAATGTGTCCCAAATTCTCTTTTTGTAAGTTTCCCTTAGTAATCGATTGATTTTTAGCGCTATTGCGCAGTTTTGAATCAGTCTAGAAATAGATACCGGTTCGCCACTACTAAACGACTGTATCATTCGATAGCAACATTTCATATCTTCAGATGGATCAGTTGAGCTTGTGTTGATTTCATTGTGCAGCTACCCAAATGGTTTGAGGTCTACCTGTTTTGCACCTTTTGTCTTAAAAGAAGATCCTGGATGTACCATCTGCACAAGTTTCCTTACCATTACTTGTGAAGAACGCAAAAAATTTCTGACCCATTTAATCACGAATATACTTGTGAATTCAATTCCAAGTTGATTCATTGTAATTGCAGACTGCTTCCGCTGATGTGTCTTAAAGACGAATTTGTCTTGACTAGATCCTTCATTTTCTGAGACAAACTAGGTGCATCCGAATCATCGTTGTTTGATTACTTGGCTCAATCATTTTAAGTTGAATTTCTTTTTGTGGTTCTCCAGTCCATTGGAGCATCAGGAAAAAAGCATACGACCGTGATAATAGAGTTGACCGTACCGGATACAAAAATGGAAGTCATATCTGGCAGTGAGCGATTGAGAGGAGGAACAATCAACAGGCTCATTGAGTGAAATTACCACACATCTGGTGAAGTCGGATGGAATGTAAAACCGCTGGACTGCCATGCAACTAGGAAACAAATACACGCAAGTGGATAGGGACGATGAAAAATAGGCATGCGAAAGTCGACAATTAAATTGCGCACACACCCACCAGTGTCCATCTGATATACATTGGGGTTATCCTTGACCGACGGTGGCAAACTAAACTTACCACATAGCCAAAGTTTCCGCCGGTCATCCGCATAAGTTTTAAATGCATAAGTCTATCACAAACGAAGAACGCTTGCAGACACCTGGATGTTTTTGTTAACCCCCATGTGGGTCACAGACCCCAATTTGAGCACTTCTGATGAACATACTAACGGAAGTGAATGCCCCGTGGGTAGCGCTGAACACTTCCTTATACTGTTTCAAACCAATCTAGAGGCATCCGTTTACATTCAAAAGAAGTATTTAGAAGGAGGTCCAAACAATGATCTGCAATGCTACGTTTTACTGGTATATACTACAGTGTAAAGCAGTCATATCGTGGCTAAATAGTTGACCATTCTTCGGTTTTATTCGAGCCAATCCTCCGTGTTGATTACTGTAAGTTCGTTCCTGACGAGAGCTCGCCAAAAGCAATAAGTTCAACCTTACTCCCATGTTTGAAAAATCACATTCTCACTTAGGATGGATCATTGCTAGGCCATTTCTAACCGCGGTTTTCTGTACACACTAAAGTCAGGCAGGATTTTAAGTTGAAGGCGTGTCTTTGAAGATGTTAACATACAAACAGAAACAAAAAGCTTATCTCTAAATTGTCAACTCCACCAGCTTGTGCACAGAAAATGGCTTTCTTTGTTCTTTTGGGTGCATAAGTATTCCTGGTTCTAGCGTATCGATACAAAACTACGCCAAAGAAACTGAGCACAGCTGGGTATGATTGAGAAGAGAATAACGTGATTCAAAGTGCAGATCAGCCTTGTGCCATCACGAAGCTGTATTTTCCTACAGGTCGAAATAAAGATGAATGAGCTACATGAAGTCAATGAGAGCAAAATCGCTTGGTTTACTCCAATTTTGTATCGTTCCGTTACCTCTCGGATAAGTGAGTCGGAACAACCACCGAACGAATTCGGAGAAATTCTAAACGCTGAGTTCTTTGCATTTTCTGCATTAATTACAGAATTAAACATCCAGCCAGATCAGGACTTAATTACTGGTTAGGACTTGCACAAGTATTACAGAAAGGACCTCACAAAAGCAAACCTTGAATTTGAGATATTTTCATTCCAAAGAATTTAGGAATATGTATCACTAAAACTGAACATGGCACTCAGGTTCTGACTAGGCCTCAGTAATTATACAACCACGATATCCTTCCATTTGTTCATTTTGACCCCGGTTAAAAACTTGATTTAGAACTTTGATCGAATCAGAAGGCAGTTCAGTACGTCTTATCCGTACTTAAAGTCGGTGCGATCTTACGCAGAAGAGATCACTTAATAAAATAAAAACCACTTGTTCACGTTATAAGAACAAGGGATGGTTGACAATATCTGTCTCTAATAAGTGGTTGCGAAGAACACACACAAACAGGGACTACCGGGAGGACTAATGAAACACAATGAATGGATTTCGCAGGTTATTCTGTTAGCAGCTGTCAAGCAATCGCTGTCCGGACAAATTATCTGGATAGACGGCAAAACACAAAATATGTAATTTGCAAGACAAGGGGTCGGATAAGACGATCCATTAAACCTTTTCAGAGAGGCATACTGTTCGCCAGTAAGATTACGCCCATCCCAGAACATGAACAGAAGCCGGTAGCACCATCAATAACATTTTAAAACTGGTAACCTTGATCAAAATGTTTTTATACATTTTGCAATACAGTGATCCATGCCTTTTCAGTTCCCTCGTACAGCAGCGACGCGAACAATATGATGTATTCCCCTGACAGATGAGTGAGTCTCCAGCCAGTTGATGCGGGAATTAAACGAACAGTTCACTGGCGTAGGTTTACTATGGGCTTTGACAGAACATCCGAAACAAAGAGGACGCTATTAAGTTTGCTGTCGACCGGCTCTTTTTAAATCCGTTTGTTCTAAAGAATAGTATGCGAGATGGGGAAGAATTGCTCCGGTATGAACAGAATTGCGCACAAACAGATGTCCTGAATTATTTTGGAGGCCAAATTGGTGGACAAGTCATGGAGATCATAAGGCACGTTACAAACTCTATCACGGACGTTGAATTCAAGTCAGAACAATATAGGAAATGAGAAGAGGGAAAATCCTCTTGAACTAGAAAGATGTCAGGGAAATCCTTTGTGAGCAGTTTGACTACCACCACCTGTGAATGTGACAACCCACGACGAACAATCTTATCAGATATACAGGAGGTCTTTGGCAGTTTAAGCGGATTACAAATAAAGACAAACTTCGAATCTTTGTCAACAGATTAGTAATATGTTGTATAGAAGAAATATCAATATGGATCTAAACCCAGGGGCGTTTACTCCAAGTAGAGATGAGTAAGCTGGTTCATCTAACAGGTATAATGTTTGATGAGTATACATAGCCATTTGACGTTAGGTTTAACAAATCTAAAAGCCATTCCAACAAACAATATAAAGGCTAACATTTCAGACAACTTCTTGTGAATGAATCGATCCCGTGTACAGTTGTGCAACAACTCATCACTCGAGTCGCATCTGGTGTTCAAGGTCAATGACAAGACAGCATAACTACCAGGAGTGAAGCACACCCGTTTCCGGTTGAGCATCTGGTGCACACTTTTTCAAACAGGCAAGCTACCACTATTCTGAACAAGAAATATGAATGATATATTTCTGTTATGGTTAACTATTTGGAACTTACACTGGAAGAATAGACATCACACAATTTTGCTAACGATTATGTCGGACTTAACTGATGAACCGGGTGAAGTGGAGTGATCATCGCTAGTGCTGATCGACACTCAAGACAATCAGTTGGAACCAATCCCATAACAGATCAAAAATTCCTATTTTAAGTTTCACTTCCTCTATAGTAGAGTAACATGTCCTTCGTCTTATTGTGAAGCCGTTTCGAAGGTCTGTAACTGTGTTCATCTGCTCAAAGCATGACGCGTCATTCCGGTCTACCTCAGTCGATCGTTCGAACGGTGACAAAGTCAAAAGGTCGTGACCGTGACAGCTCTTGATTAGCGTTGAACATCGTACGTGTGGTTCATAATATGAATTAATATTTGGCTTCATGTCGACTGTTTTGCTGAAGTTCAGTAAGGCTGACCAACACCTTAAATTACGCAGCTTTAATGATGAAACAGTTTGATCAAAATAACTATCTACATGAAAGGTAGTGAACAACGCCGATGTTAACTGACGGTCATCAGGTTCCATTAATTGGGTGTCATTGTTGACGAACCACTTATAACGCTGCAGTTAAACTGATTTCGATGAAGCATGTCCCCATGTTTTGCTAATTCTAACGTAACTCGTGGAGCTCAGTAAGGTTTAGTGTTCACAACGAATTAAGGAAAAGTAGGTAAGTAAAGTTACTAGTTAGTTAGTCTGGACATCATTGGGACAGAAATAAGATTATCAACATGCCCACCAACTCCAAAAACCGGCCTCATTCGATTCAAGAAAATTGAAAAAATTAAAACCTGTTTGACTTACTGCATATGATACCCCGACGAGATTTCTGTTAAATATTGGGTGCAGTGGGATCAATTCAGTAGAAGACTATGGGATCTAACCTTCTGAAACAATATATGGAAGAATGGCAGTGTTTAATCGGCTTAGCACTGCTAGTACCGAACACGCTTGTGAAGGGATACCTTCTATGACCTTGTTACAATTGAATTATGTGCGCACACAAAAATCTGATTGGTGGAACCGGCACATATTTACCCTCGTGACGTGTGTTGATTTGCTTGTGTGCATACTTACACACTTAGGTGCTGCATCCTAGCTTCATACCGATTTTTCATAGGACAGGGCAGGGTAATGACTATCCGCATTTCAACTGGTTTTCAACGTGCTTCAAGCGAAGAAACATTAGGTACCTATGTGTGCGTTGATAGGTCAGTTGCCTGCGTAACCATTGTTATTGACAGTCGTAACAGATCACTAAAAGGCTGTGTTGCACAAAGAATAACCCTCTAGTTGATTCGCTTTATACACAGGTACTGGATGTAGACAAACCTCACTATATGGAACTGGGTAGGCCAGTGAGATCAAGATGGAAAATCGTTGTGATGCGTACGGTATTGATGTTATTTCCAAAAGCAAACAAACGCACACAGTTTAGGCGGGCGAATAAGAAACAACAGAAACTGCATTTTCAGTATGTGTACCCTTATTCACTAACATATGCAATGTCGTGTACAGGCCAACTCGTACCAACTGGCCTGCTCTAAGCAATCGTCAAGGGAGGTGATTCGATCAATATCTACCAGACACTATTCATGTCCGTTTCATTTGTCACTATAACCTTCATCGATAATTATCACAGATTGCATCACACCAAAAGTCTCACGTTTGCAGAGTTGACCATCCACCGAAGCCTTATGGGTGTCAGAAGGTCACAGACAGCTGTGTTGTGCAGAACATACGAGCGTTTGTGGACGAGTTGGGCTTCTTTTCCAATATTGAGATGCGCTTGTGTTCAAACGTCGGTGGGTCCATGGATTCACAGACCCAAATGTTATAAACACAAGTTAGGAAACTGAAGTTATTGGATATCTCAGAAGGTTATATTCGTAAAAAGTTACACTAAAATGCGTGATTTCGTCAAGACAAAAACTATTTTTACGAATATATAGTGTGTGAACCGGCTACCGTCTGTTTGGACTCTTCGAGTACAAATAAACTAATAATCAGTCTGACGATAGTTTACCGAACAGTACCGGTGGTGAAAGAACCTATTTCATTTGTACACTTAGACTCCCGTAGATCAATATGCTCACTCTGAATGGTATTTGACAAATTGTCAGTTGGTTGTTGGTTGGTGATTCGTCATTCCACAGTTTGGGATTGTCACTGACCCAGCCTTAGTGATGTGCTCAATGTTACCCTCCAGATACGGACCTACAAAAAGTGTCCCACTTTTTCTTCATGAATATCGATAAATTTGACAGCAAACTGGATATTTGATCCTCGCCTACTTCAAAAGAATCTAAAATTTAGTGACACTGAGTTTTGACGACCATGATGGCAAACGAAGTGTTTTTTACATGAAATCTGGCAAGCAACCACGCTTACCACGCGAGCGCTTTACCGTACTGTTCTGCTCGACGTATATTTGGCTTATGATCATGCTTCTGCATCGAAAACGCTCATAAAACTGTATGCTACCTAAGTAAACATGTTTTATCAATGGTCGATCCACATTAAGGGTTTTGTGAGATCAGATCAGCAAAACAACAACAATCGGACGCATGACGCAAATACTGTATTCGTTGACACTACGTGAGACTGGAAAACAAAATTACACTGTAGGTACACTTGCAAACCACAGTTTTGAAGTGAAAGGACAATGATAACTGAGCGTTCATAATAACTACCATTTCTAGCACGTTATTTGAGATACTGTCAAGCACAGTTTCTCGTCAAACTTTTTATACCCTTCTAGCCGCTGACAAACTGTGCAGCGTGGTGAGTTTAAAAGATTTGAAATTTCAGCGATAGATTGCCGTGCGTTCAACTTTCTAACAGCTTTCCGTTTAACATTAAACATGGCTGGCGTCATCCGTTCCGGATTAGCCCATCACAGTGGCTGAAGCCAAGGCCGTTTGTGCTCAACCACCAAAGCAAGTGGCTTGTGTTGGATCATTTGTAGTTCCACTCACAAACCACATATCCAGTGTAAACTCGGAGGACCAAGAGCAGGAGGCGTATGAATGAGATTTTACGTCCAGCTGGCCAATGGTGGTTGGCCAATTGAATGGCTGACACGAAACTGAAAGCTTCATCTCTCCGAAACTAAACAGAGACCCCAAATTTAAGATTTAAAATGAGAAGAGAAACAATAAAAATGTAGTGGAAGGAGTGACTTGGCGATGAGAGTCGTGTGACCTGCCATGTTGGAAAACTTGGTTAAATCTAGGAATACTCCGTCAACAACAGGGCCGTCGTCGTCTGCCTTGGTCCAGCTAACTGTAGCGGCAAGTAGATCGGTGACACATGAACGACCATTTCGGAGCATACGATGGGCATTAGCCGGTAGTTCATTAAACCGCAGGTGGTGTCTGAGGTAGTCATTATGTACTCCTCATCAAGTTTGGGATGCAAGTTAGCAGTGTTACTAGACGGTAGCTGATTGTGTTCGCTCTAGATCCTCCCTTATAGACCGGAATGATTTCTGCAGTCTTTCAGAGCCGGTGGACCGTCATCGTAATGGAGGAATATTAGAAAAGGTCCGCGAGGGTCTCGCTGAGCTCGGCTGCGAAGTTTTGAGAAGATAGTTAGGGATTTCATCCGCACCGGAGGAGTTACCCGTGACAAGCAGAGACAAATTACGCCCGACGCTTCCAGCGCTGAATGTTATCGTGGCTTCAGGGACTTTGACATGGACACAGTTAAGAGCAGGACTGCTTTTGAAGCTGCTCTCACCGTAGACTTGTGTACAGTGCCTATCTAGCATCTCCATAACATCCATATTGAAGACAGAAAAGCGATTTTTGCGCACAAGATACCAGATGCTTGCCGTGACATGCGTGTGATGCGACAAAGATGTAGGCACACTTAGGGTTCTCGTTGAATTTGATAGGTAGCTGAACCCAAAAGGTCTTATCCGCTCTCATAAACTCTGTACACCTGTTTTTGATGGCTATTTATTTCTGATAGGCATGCTACGTGCACTCCAGAAGAAACGCGTCTCAGAGGATGCGCTTCAGCTGGATAAGCTTTCGCGCTCAGGATCTGAACCACACTCCTGAAGGCGGTGGGGGCGGAACGCAGAGATAGTGACCTTCGTCACAGACCACCGTTCGTTAATCGTGATAGACTGATCCCCTGGAAACCAGTTTGTCTCTGGAAGTGAAACCAGTTCGAACGAAGTTTCGGTGTTGCGACGTCCGGTAGTTGAATTAGGCGGACCTCGCATATAAGTCCAAACTTGAACATTGAGTGGTCCGTGGGACCCAAAGGATTTACTATCTCCGCTAAGTCAGCCGTTAGCAGCTCGTTTTCAATCACCAAATTAAGAAGAGATAGATGGTCTTGATTACGTTTCCTTGTGGTCTCTTGTACATGGTTAGTGGGACCTAGATCTCAAAGGTATCCCAGAATGCTGCCAATGGTTGGTCGACTGGCTCGTTCTCGTCGTTCATTGGATGATCGAAATCGATCCTTATTAGCAAGCTGTTGTACACAAAGCAAGCTTCTCGCAGTGCCTCCACTAAGAAGTCGTTAGCGCACTCGCTGACAGGGGGCGAACGGTACACAACGCCCAAGAAACATGTAGTTGTGTGACTCTCCCGAGCTACACACCACGTTGTATCTGGGGCCCGTTGCAGACCAACATCACCCACATGGATTACTTGGAGTGAATCCTTATAATGCAGAGCGCATCGCCCCCCCTATACCCTCTTTTCTATCACTGCGGAGTCAACGTCAAGAATTGTTTCACGTAGCCAGTTTTCTGTTACATCAACTAGCAGTGGCATACAAAGGGAGTACCGAAGTCTGAGCTCCACGTTTTTGTTCCACAAATCATGAGCGACTCTGAGGGAAAATTCCAGGACTAAACATGAAACGTGCTGCCATGTTCCTTAGAAGGTAATGGAATGTTTTTGGAAAACGATGGGGCTTATGGAGCTGAGCCGACTACCCCAGGGTCGACGGAGTCAAGCCGGGGATCGCCGTATGTTTTTGGAACTCCTAGTTTGAAGGTTGAGAGGGACCGCTGTAAGGATGATGTTAGAGGATAGAGTTGCCTGCTCCTAAGCCGCTCTGCGGTCGAGGTACAATCAGTCTCCGCGTCATGTGACAGAAAGGAAGACTACATTGTTTTGAGTATCAAAAGATAAGATAGATGTCCCACATATTGGCCTATGCCTGAGGTAATTGATTCCTAGTAGGCGAAAGAGGTTAAGAAGCCGAACGACCCGACAAGCCATCACTCGCGGTCTTGGTAGATCTACCACGTTAAGCAAGAGTCCCGCTACTCAACGTCGCGTTAGGAACCAACAGCGTTGTCTTCTTCTTGGTTATTGGGGATGCCATGGAAGATTACACTGCACTTGCTACAGTGATCGTCATCGCTTTCATATAGTTTTTGTATCTAAGTTTAACCTTACTAAGGTCAGTCTGGAGCAGCGGCGGAGAGTGCATGATGGACTTTTCTACTAGAGTGTGATCCATTAAAGATGTCTTAAGAGGCCTGTGAAGATCCGTCTTGCCTGTTTATGAGAATAGGCGATACATTTGTACTTCCAGGGCTTTACATATGCATATCTATTGCGCGTGATCAACTTTTTCTTGGTCCGCTAGGCTAGGAGCGCTGCTTTCGGGAACATTCAGTGCGATCAGACTCATCGTTCATGGAGCGGGTCCTTGCACCTTTGGGGTAATGGTACATTCGCCCACCGATTGTTGTGCGGACTACGGGAAGTAAAGGATAGGGATAGTGCCGGAGGAATCAGGCCAGCTTTAATGCCAGCTGTAGGTCTTCTCCTCTTCCCTATTACACACGGATGAGTGTTTAGTGTTGCTGATGATATGGTAGTCTCTTCTCCCCCTTCTCTGCTGGAGATTAACCAGCGCCTCAATGTAGACGGCGAACATCAGATTTTTCTTGGTAGTTGATACAATGGACCCCGAATTCACATTGGTAAAATTAGCAGGAATGTGTGACAACGTCAGAACTCGTCGCCACAGACAAAATATATCTAGCAGATATACGAGTCACAGTACGGTGTCTTACTTTTAATGGTTTCCTTCCTCTGACAATCCAAACACTCATCTGATTCAATCGTGAGTTAAATGGGGATAGCAAACGCTCGTCGTGCACAGTAAACATTGTCGGAGTCAGACAGTGGGCAAGCAGAGACGATGCTCCATTACATTATTAAAAATACGTCAACACAAAAGAACAAATACACTAACCATGATATAAGAGATTCAAGATAGCATGAGACAATCTGACTGAATTGGCAATCGATAAAAGTAACAGGATAGAGAAATCTGGATGATAAAACTAAACATCAAACAATCTAGAAGTGATATACTATTACGGTACTAAAACATGCTGCAGTATTTAGAAAAAATAACACAGGCATTGCCATCACTTTCAAAAGGTAGGATGGCGCCAAGCAACTTGACTCAAAGTTGAACCGCATGAGTTCAAAATGACGCAGTTTTCGGTGTACTTCCCGTAGCAGAAACAACTAGACGGTTTTCGAATTCTTTTAGGATAATTACAATGCCTTATGTAAACAACAGAAATAGCGTTCTATCTACCCACGCCAAAAATACGAACCACCGTGATCTGTGATCTCCGTATTCCACTGTCTTCCGATTGATATATATATAGGCAGTAACATTCCAAATTTCGTCTTTTCCAGGTTGAATGTCCCTTGAAACTCGAAAAAGTCTCTCACCCAGTGACTTTAGTTCGAGGTACAGCCGATTTGTGGCTCTGGATGGTATGTTGGTAGCAACAGTGTCAAACGGTGAACTTCCCACAGCAGAAAAATTGGATGGTTCCGGAAACCTCATACATCAGTGATAGAGCTTTATTTAAAGGATTTGTGCTAATAAAATCAACTCTTTCTCCTGCTCTGAAAAAAACTGATCGACTGGCTTGATCTTTCAATATACCAACTTTCAAAAGCCATATCGCAAAATACTTCACAAAAACTCACCTTCCTGTTGAACGGCGTGGATATCACAGTATGGTTTACAGTGACATTCCTCCTTTCCGGGTCAGTCATACGATCCCAGCTGCAGGCTTAGACCATCCCTAGACTTCGCTTAGAAACAAGGCCGGAGACTATCTATTGACACGCTTCCGAGACTGCTAGGACTGCCCACGTAATCATTCGTACGGTAAATGACCAGAGGAATTCGAGGTGAAACACAGTGATTAGCCGAGGGTCTGTATAGGGGCGACCAGTGTGGTAATCTTTCGAACATAAATTGTAATCATCCAATTGAAGGACAGACAAATAATCAATAACACTATATGCCGAGTTACTGCATGTTCTACAATGTGGACAACGACCTTGCTCAAAGCGCATTCACAAAAGCGAACATATACGTTTTCACATTGTTGGGGCGTCGCACCCAGATGTTCATTGAGATTCGAAACAGTTTCAGAATGTAAATCAGTGCCATTTTCACTTTACTGAACAACATTCAGCAAAGTCAGTCAGCCACAAACACGCTGGAGGTTACCCCAAAAATGAGGGTTTAAA
Source organism: Paragonimus westermani (assembly GCA_008508345.1). Classification (NCBI taxonomy): domain Eukaryota; kingdom Metazoa; phylum Platyhelminthes; class Trematoda; order Plagiorchiida; family Troglotrematidae; genus Paragonimus; species Paragonimus westermani. The sequence continues at coordinate 32,274 of QNGE01001419.1, read as the reverse complement.
ACAGACCCAATTACGTAAACTGGACGCTGACCAGATTCAAACCAGCGAAAGAAATATCGGGTCTAAACTCGCCAATTAATGTATCAGCAGGATTAGAGGTCAAGCTGGTAGCTCAGGGATTTCACATTTAGATTCAGTTGCCCATCCAATCCATTGTGTCACATGGAATTCACCAAACGATTCAGAAGAGTGACTCCCTAAGCAGGATTATTCAAGCAGTTCATGCTGAGATTCACCAACGCCATTGTTGAAAACAGAAATTATATTGCCGGTAAGCAGTTTTTTCTAAGCTGGCAAATCAGCCACGTGGTTTACCAATAATGCAAAAGGAGGGTTTGTACCTTTCGCCGATCATGACATCCAGCTGAGTGACATCGTAGGTGTTTAGCGACACTGAATTTGACACCCTACATAAACCATTACTGTATGCCAATACTCATTAGAAGTAGCCACCCTGCATCCATCTCAGTCCTCCACGCAAACAACGATGAACTCAAACGAACGAGCTCTAGCACTTGTTCGTTTGTATTTCAGATAGCGTGTCAAATCATTAGAAGAGACCCAACTGTAAACATTTATGGCTTCGGCTGGATTTCAACCAACCTGAATATACCTAGTGGTCCAAAAGAACTGGGTGCAAACCGGATTTCCAAAGCAGTTCACACTGGAATCCACCAGCATCACTTTGAAGTTGTGTTAATGATAGGTACTTCTGCATTCTGTGGTGTAGGTTCAGTCAATTCCGAAATTTTTCACAGATAAATTCTTTCTAACTTAAGCATTCCGCCACAATTTTTGTCAAAAGCATTGTATGGAGTGAATTTACCTTGTAAACTTTAAGATTTACACCTGTTAAAAAAAAAGCTGAACATATCTTAGCAATGTGCATACATGGGAATATTTTCTGACGAAAACGAACCGCTCGATTCGTTACGAAGCACTATAGCAGTAAAAATCAAAATTAAACACAATAATGTGAATCCCACTGAGTCCAAATCTTTGTACTCAACTTTTCTCGACAACACTGGGCTTGAACTCACGTAACCAAGTTACCATTGTCTACAAAAGTTGATTGATAAGGTTAACGAGAGAAGAGTACAAGTTTAGTGAGCGTGACTCATTGATTGGCCGCTCAACTATCGAACCAGAACTATCCGATTTTGCTCACCGCTTGAAATATATAACCCCGTTTATCTCACTGAATTAGACGCATCGGTTGCGTTTCACCACGGTGACTTTACTGTTCACGGATTGTATTTAATGAAACTTTGGCGAAGGTTACTTCGTTTCCTTATTTCCGCTGAAGCTCAGAATTACTTCAAATGAGTTAATTTTGTACCTTCCTTGCCGATTATGTTGGGTTCAGTCAGATCAACGTCCGTAATAAATTTGCTGGCGGATTTCTCACTGACACGTCACGTAACCCATACGCCGTTTACCAAATGTGCATCCTAAAGTAAAGCCGTAGCCTAAAGAGTGTTGACATCCGAAGTAGGCTACTGCAGAAACTGACATACCCTGTATGCGAATCATCACCACGAGAAGCGTTCAGCTGCATGGAGTGGTTGTATCAGTTCTTATCCAACTGTTCAGTGTTCATTTGGGGACTTCTTCCAGTTCCAGAGAAACGTTCATACGTTTGCATACACAAAGGTAGTGCTGTCCTAATTCGTGCCTAATATGATTTAAGGAAATAGTCCTCAGTGTACTCATTTAGCAACCCACGACCAACATGCTGTGAACAGTCTAGGAGAGTAGTATCGGATAATGAGTTAAATTTAGATGTACGCAAACTTCTGTCCGTACAGTCGTATCTTTTCCGTAAAACACGTGAATTTTTAACAAGCATAAAATAATTGTAGATAGAAAAAAGCCGCGATGGTTTGCAGCTAGTCTTATAAGTTCCTCTATCTAACTGTCAACTTATACTTCAACAAATGTTTTACCCTGAAATAGTTCCATGTTCACTAGCAGACCATCTCCCACCTTCCGGATGAGCAAAGTAAAATTTTCTAACCGTTAATGTACTGCAGTTAAACAAACTATGGATAGGACATCGTAAATTGAATATAGGAAACAGTACTATTCTGACATTAAAACTACCCACACCAAAATTACATTTTTACATTCTCACATCTATTTCAAAGCTTCTGTCACACATGCTCGTTGCTTTCGCATGTTTGTCCATTTCTCAGGGTCTCATCTATATTTGTAACTTAACTGAAATGGTGAACCTACTGACACCCGCACCGAATGCACAACAGGAACGCGTATTTGTGAATAATGTTGTTTCCTGGTTGGTGCGGTTGTTAACTTGATCAACAAATTAACTGACTTACGGTTGATCGACGTATGCTTGGCTATAGAAACGAGTCCAAAAGAGCGCGCGAAAACGACTGATAGGTGAAGAGCACGAGGTACAGCCTTTTGATATGAATGCGTCAAGTCGAATGCATTCGATATGGGAACCGCGTTCAGTTGCAACAGATTTCGACATTTTCTGTTCATTTCTGTTTTCCAAACTTGCTCGTAAAGTGTAAACGTACCAGTTTATTCTGAACCGCTACCATAGTAAATATCTACTGATACCAGCAGCGAGTAGTGGATGGTCTACATGCTGACTGCAATCATTCTCCATTGTCTCGCACAGAGCAAGCACAGCAGTTGCATATTTCGACACATATTTGTGCAGTATGTAACAGATTCTGGAGTAAACTAACCTCTTAAGACGTAGTACCAGTAGCACTGGCAAAGATCATTTTTCCTGTCAAATTGGTGGCTTTCTTGAAACATTCAAAGATTATGCTGTGCAACCTGTTGAATAGCTTCAAATCACCGTGCTGTTCACCTGGCTCTTTCTGAATTCTCCGCAACTGCTCTGAGATTTCTCCAGATTATTAAGTGGTCAATCAACGTTTTCGATTTATAAAACCTTATATGTATAATTTTACCAGGTACGTGGGGCTATTTTATGCTAACAGTCATTGAATTATCGATGTTTTCTAGGTTACAGGAAGCTTACGATTTTGAGTAAACCTAATTCCGATATATGTTAATGACAAGTACAGAATAGAGGTATAAGGAAATGCATGTAAAGGTCATTTGAACACGAACGGATAACTCTCAACCAACCGTTATCCAAACACATATGTCAGAGTTCCTAGGATCGATTTAACCTTCCTTGTCGTTGAGGCGGTTTGAGATAGTAGGCTGAGGTTTTCTGAGGATTACGCCCATACGGATCGCTCGCGGGCGACATTATCTGGCCTCTATCTGCTCAAATGTGCAGAGTGACGAATGTGCTGTACTGCAAACTCACAGTGCATATTTGAAACATTGCACACTGTGATCCAGCTAAGTAAATTGTGAACTGTCCTAAGCTTTTCGTTTTCCCTAATACCTTGCACAATCTTGGTTAATTATCGCACGGAGGTATCCAGTTACTTGCGAATTGTGAAATCTTGAGGAAAATTAATAAATACAACGGTGAATTTAGAATGCAGCTGGATAATATTGGTAAGTTGGTCTGGTAGCATGCCGTTAACTTTTATATTACATCAAACTCTGAATCACTGAGTGATTTACTGAAGTAAGTATCCACGTATACCATAGCGGAGGAAGTGAAAACGCAATATCTCGTTGTTACCTACAGTGGGAGACAGACAGGCGAGTGTCCCTCACTAAATTATTTCTGTTAACCTCTTCAGTCCATTGTAGTTTGGTAGCGCATGAAAAGCCTTTTTGGGATCTACACGAATTATCTGGCAATTTTGTGTGATGTGCAGAGTAAGCCCTTAGAAATTCATCGTTAATACCTTCCAGGATTTTCGAAAAAACGTCCAGTTCGCAGTTTACTACTTTGTCACGGCCGACCTCCAGAAAGATGGGGATTGCGGTAGAGACCTTTATGGTGTTCGGAAGTCAGCCGGAAGAAAGCGATAACCTGGGACAACTAAGTAGTTTTCTCCAAGTTTGAAGTTAAACGTTTAAGGTATGCTCAGTTACAGAAAAATCCTTCCAGAAGGGAATAGTTTGTAGACGAGAATTTTGGTCAAAGTGGTTGCATAAAACGGAACATTTGGTGCTCGGGTTGTAAATGAAAGTTGCTCACCTGTTGATTCATTTAGTGAATTGCGTACACATTGATACACCTGAAGGGAGAGCAGCGCGTGGACATAACACAGTAGTAGCACTCTCAGGATGTAGAAAATCAAGGGTTAGTTGGATGATGGTGTGAGAATTTTTGATATGCAGTGAAAACGAATTACATACAAAGTAATGCTGCTTGTGAAACAACTTAGCGTTGTTTGAACAATCAACCACAGTACATATTTTTCGATAGGAAATCCATTTGCTGTCTAAAGCTTTCGGCGTCATCGATAAGGTATAATCACTTGCACAGCTGCAACAATTGCCTATAGTCGAATCCAGTGCGTCTCGTTTGCCTATCAGCTATCTCTTGATAATATAGTCATGAAGTTAAAACTGCTTATTCCAGCGTGTTTGCTGATGTAACCTCGGACCATTTCCTTGAGAAGCGCAGATCCATATACATTCCCAGCACCGTCATCTATGTTAAAGTAACACTGATTAAAAGGATAAAACGTTTTCGTCGTTTCTTATCATCACAGATAAACCGTAAGGTATTCGCTCTGTTCCTTATTGCACGATATTCCAACCGATTCCTTTCAGTGTGACAGAAACCACGGTTCGTAACACCAGCGGTTGTCAAGAGATTAACTCCTTTCGTTCGCAACATAACATCGGGACCAACAAACAGGTTTTCTAGTGTAAGATTGCATTCTTCAATTCCAACGCCGTTCGCCAGAAGACGAACAACAGGAATGACGTGTCCTGTCGTGGTTATTCCGACGAATCGCAATATCGTGAAACAATGTAATTACATGTTGTATTATTATCAACCAGTGTACAACGTGAGAAGCCTTAGTTATCAGAAGTAAACATTGTTAGACCTCATGAAAGGTGATCTGGACATTATTATGCAACTGGAAGCAACGGCTTCAAATACCTCACTAATACAGGGTACATTAGACTATCCGTGAGATCATGTATTCTCTTTCACTCTCATCCAACCGGGCAGGTATATTTATTTTTTAAATCGACTGCAGTGTACTTTTTATCAAAATAAGAAGGCATTGAAAAGAATGGTTTACGAAAATTGTCGACCGGTTTTACCGCATACCATGTGGAGGTGATGCAAAACAACGATATTGAACAGTTCACGTCTTTTCCGTTTTTGATTCAGTAGTCATCAAAATAGCCAACAACAAGACTTCGGGTGTCAAGCTCTACAGGATTATGCTCTGCATATATTTTTGTAGCGAATATTTTCCCGCCCACTAGTCAGCGGTTCTCTTAATTTAAACCAAATGTTCCCTTTCGTATGCCTACGTATTTAAACAGCCCCAATCAACCGCTCAATTTCTGTCAGATTAAACACTGTTGTTTTCCATACTAGCACGTACACGTCGTCTAGCTGAATCACGTTGAGATGAGACGGGTGATAACCGATGATCCGGAATCCACTGGGTTATGATCAAACACTGAACGACCGGTGTAGAGATGTAGGGTCAGGTAAGCAATGTTTCCCCCTACCACTATACTGTGCACGGGTTATACAGATATGAAGTTAACCAGGGTTTAAAAGCTGCAGTCAAATATCAGTGATAGTCCCATTAGGAGATTCTTATTAATCACATCCCATACAAATTGGTGCCAAATTTTGATGTGTAAGCAATCATTCATTTGTGAAATATCATGGGTAATACTTAACTCTTTTACGTTTTGTACAGATTACATCAATTCTCTTAACAAAGTACACTAACTTGGTCTTTCGGTCGTGTCTGTTATCATAACTAAACAAGTCCTAGAGTAATTTAACAGCCGGCCATTAAACTGAAGATATTTCGGAACATGCTTGTTTATTTCACTTAAACTACTTGGAGGATACTACTCGGAGTTTTATGGAATTATCGTGATGAGGCGTGAATCTCGCCCCAATGTTACAATCTGTGTTGCGGTATTCAGTGGTATTTGTAGGATCCAGACCATGTTATCCCTACGATCTGTAAAGATGAACGACGGTGGCAGCTTTCTCTTAATGAACTGGACCAGGCTAATCTGAAGCACTTTGATCTACACTCGTTTCGAACAGCAAATGGCGCCCTGTTCGGAGTACAACATACAAGGCTGCTGTAAACACATTTAACGTCAAAATCGACTGATGTGTAGATTTCAAGCCGCTCAGGTGCAATGCCCGGTACGCAATGTAATGTGTTAACACACACTAGACGAGATGAAAGTGTGATGGTATGTCAAGGTCAGAGGCTTCCAAAATGTCCTTATCTGAGCAGAATCGGGGTGGCAAAACCTTTCACACATGACCAGTCCGGAATGCATCTATCGAACGTTTTGGATGGTATTGATATCATCAGAGCCGGTATTAGACACTTGGTTATTGCTGACATTCTGACGAATAAAATAAAGATCTTTTTGGATAATGAGCTATTTTACTTGTTTTGATATTTCTACAAAACACCGAAAAGTTTCGTGGGGAGAAAATGAGAGTCTATCGAGCGATTTTTAGAAGCTGAGTACTGAATCTACGGGGCTGTGCTCTATTCCCTGAACTCTTAAAACTAGCCTAATTAAAGGGACAAACAGCAGCAGACAGGCGGTCGATCACTGCATACTTTGGTCGACTAAAGCCATGTGTGTGGAAGACAACAGTTGAAACACCACCGAAAATTCCTGAAATTTGACTGGAATTCTGGGCGAAAAACAACTGAATTACACGGGACGGTGTTGAACAATGAGGAACGAAGTTGTTTGGCTCCGAAGCAATAGTTTGACACTGGTTACAAAACTGCACGTAGTTACAATGAATCTAAGATCCTATCTGTCGATGATCATGGGCTAAATTGAGCCAAATTTTTAAGCAACAGGACGTTTCCAAAACGGCACATATAAACATACCAGTATGTCACAGTTAAAAACGGAATCTGGTCGTGAAACCTTAATCTGTGGGTGCAGAGATTACTTGTTCAAACGATGAAGTTGCCATGGCCTGTCGTCGTTAGAACAATCGATACAGCACAACGGAAACTGTGTCTGTGATCCCCAAGAGTCACTGGATTCACACTGTATTAGATTCCACACAGTCATGAATTGACAACTAACTTAATACTTACGTTGTACTTGACCTGAAGATGACACAACAAAAACGAGCACGTTCACCACGTTTTGCCTTCTGGTGAAATCTCCCGGTACATCTGAACAGCGGAAACAATGTAGTATGTCTTGCACTGAGCGATAAGAAGGGAACATAGAAGTTCCATGCTAATTATCTGTTAGCGTGGTGCCATACCAACACAGCACGGAAACCTGAAACGTTAACAGAAATTTGTTGTAAATGATTCCAATGATTTTGACTATGATAACACGGTAAGCACCCGTGCAGTCCGTAATTTAATTGTTTCGAGGCCACATTGAATCGCACACCGACTGGAGTTCAATCTACGGATGTAAGCAGCAGTGATGTTTTCTCAACTGACGCTAAACAAAACTCAAGGTAACGCTACAGCATGATAACACGTGAACGACTGCACAAAGATCACATGTGAAACCGTTAGTGAATTACAGCCAAACTGGGTAAATCCGCGTACACTCAGTGAAGCCTTGATATGAAATAGTCAGGATTATAAGCTTTCCCAAGGATACGACATCAGCTGACAGGTGGTTTCGTGTTGACTCACTAAACCTAGACAAATATTCCTCTGCAAACGGGGTCAAAACAAGCCCACGGTCAATGTCAACGCATGTGTTATGAGACTTCACAGAACGAAACGTGATCAGCCTAAGAGACATCAGCTCGGGAGACTGCACTACATCCCCATCATTCTAACCGAGCAAGCCTTCATATTCTCCATTTTCATTCTTAGATCAATAATCGGTCACAAACGCATACCTGAGGACGGCGCTCAATTCTGCCGAAAATTTTCCATCAGATAAAAACGCTCAATAAACTTTCTCAGTATATTTTGAGAGGATAAAAGTAGGAAGGAGAAAAACCCACCGAAATATAACTCATTGGTTGCGAACTGCAAGGACTCACGAAAGCAGTCGAAATTACGTAAATGCCGACTAACTAACAAGGCGTTTATGGTAGGCAAACGCGTAACAAATAAATCTGTTTTCGATGTTTCCTCATCAAACAAAATAAAACACATTCATATGGGTTCAACGGGAGTGATAGATAACACATCACCGGAGCGAGACATGCCAATTACCAGTGTCTGTTTGGTCTGACTCATAAAAACAGCTACTTAATATGGATCAGGTGGTTTGTGCACAATTTGCAAGTGAATCATCATATCTAGGTAAGCATTCTATCCCGAGCCTGAATGCATGATCATGGAAGGTTCAATGGTTTGACCATCCGTTTCGGAGTGCACAGTGGTGGTGAGTGTGGGCGACTTGCAATAGCCTCTACGGTTGCCAGTATACGACTTTCACCTGCCTCCATTGTACCCGCAGATTCGATGAATCGACTTGAACCAGTCAGCTGCACCGATCAGACGGTTGGACTCGATCAGATGTGTAGAGACTGCAGGCGAACAGAGCCTTTTCGATCCTCGCATTATCCATATGAGTTGATGCTCCCGGATGCGTTCAGATAATCGCTGTGTTGTGTGGCTTATGTGGTTTGTACCACAGGAACAAGTGAAAGGGTAAACACAGAAAGAGGCATTATGAACAGACAAGACATCTTTCAGCTGGGAGCGGGAAACCAGTATAGAGATGAGCCGAACACGTAACTGATTTGCGAAATTGAGGCCATCAACCGCTACACTAGGTTTCTGGAACAAGGAGTAGAACGCTCAAATTGTTTGAAGCAGTATATGACAGTTTATAGATAAAATCGCAGGAATCTTGTGGAAACTTTGCCACAAAGTCCACCTGTAAATGAGAGGGAAAAGCGGGTAAATAGAATTTGTGACTTGGACCGCAAACGGATGATCACAGGAAGAATAGTAACAGCGTTAACGTAAAGTGGAGCAAACCAGTTCAATAGTTATGCTCATTATGTCGTGGCCGAAACTCGAGAACAGAACACCGCAAATTGCGAAAGCAATTAAGTCAGTTGAAACCTGAGGCTGAACTTCCGATAAATCCTCAGCAGTGCATGCGGTTCATTTTTGAATTAATTTGTCCTTCAAGCTTTATCTTTAAGACCGAAATTCTGTTGTCCTAAGACCATGTTTTGACAGCTTGATTTGGAAACTCAACTTGGAAACCCTTATGGCCACTTGAGTGATCTTCAGCCAGTGTCAGCTCTAAATACGTGAAGTAATCCTAGTTCAATAATGATATCTGTATCTGACCCGGAACCCAACAGCTGGAAACCCACTGGTTGGGAAAGACTCAGCCTAATTGAAATTCCTGAGACGGAATGAGAATATAAGTTTACGTTCTTCCGACGAACGTTCAGCGATCAACGACGCAAATATCAAAACCAAATCAAGTCACTGGAAACGTGCTGCTATTAGTATAAGCCTTATGATGAAGTACAGAAATAAACTTCAGTTTGTTTGTGTTCACGGGATAAAGTACGACGATTAGCCGCAACAGGCCGCCATAGGTCCAAATGCACAGCAAATGCAAGCACGGACGACCGGTCGGTAAGGACGAACCGACGAAATGCTACTGGGTCAGTTTTATTTGTGTCTAAATACCCAGCCTTCGAGCAGACCGATTGGCTGTTGACAGTTCCACGGCGGTCCGTAAAAAAACCGTAGTCACGGGGCTGAAGAAGATGCGTGTGACAGCTGACAACGGTATGTGAGCAGACGAGCAAGATTCAATGACAGAGAGAGGTGGGCTGGAGAATTGGTATTCTTAGTCGTGGGTTATGACACTAACTATAACAAGGGCCTAGTTACAAGGAGCCACGGGAAAGAGCACGACAGGGAAAATCGAAGAGATTTTTGACCTTCAGAAATGTCTTACTATAACAATATCCTAACCTTACCGGGGTACTGGAATCATCCTCTTAGATAAGGTTCAAGTAAATAACCAAATTTGTTATCAGAGTCAGTGAACATGATGGAACAGCAGCTACTGAAAAATTATTGAAAAAACAATGAGATGTGTAGAAGAAAATAGCCTGGTAGACCGTGTAACCTTTGAATGAATGACCAGTAGGTTTTATATTTCCTGGGCTTCGTGGGTTGCCTGAGATGCATAGAAATGATGTGCTGATTTTAGGTATGTTCAATTTTCCGGTAAAGGCAAAAGGCTTGTTACTCTGTTAGAATCAATTGGGAAGAGACTATCGATACACAGTCTGAGAGATTCTCATGAGTTTTGGAACGTTAAAGCAATTGAGATCAACAGGTAAGCGTCCATTCTCGCTCAATGTTACATCTCTTCTTACTAGAATCTCATTCAATGAGATCATTGAATTTCTTAGACATTGCTAATTGTGGGGATACCTGTAGAATGGAACTAAAGCAGCTACTGCATCAGTAATTACACGACGTTCAGTTCCATTTGTCCAGCAAGCCTTACCGTCAAAAGGGTTGCCAACAGGCTCATTACGGGTTGATATGTTTGTGGCAAACTTAGAACATATTTTGTCAGCTGACAGAACAGAATTAATTACTCTTCATAAACGTTATTTGGACGATGCTGCCCTGGTGACAGTCCAATCTAAAAGTCGCAATTCAATTCTGCTCACAAACGTATCCATCTTCTCTTGAAATCCGAATCACCCGCAAGTATCGTGTTTTCTTACGTGTTCATGTCTCGCCGTGAGGATGACATGATGCAACGAAAAGTGTAAAACAGCTTGAAAGTGTCAGTATACAAACGTCATTAGTTTTGTACCGTTAGTACAACAAAAGAATCTGCCCCAATGTCTGATACGCAAGGCTGTGAAAATATGCTTAAATGTCACTGTAGAGGAGAGGGAGTTTCTATTTTAAACATCTATTGAAACCAGCTGTTAATAAGAATTTCGTGATGAAAACGGAGGTAGATAAGCTGCAAACTGCAGACAAAAGGCCTGCTTATAGTTTCTTGCTCTTCAAGGGTACTAGCTCCACCGACTATATAAATAGCAGACATTGTGTAGCGGCTGATGACTTCAATTTCGCAAATCAGTTACGTGTTCGGATCATCTTCATACTGGTTTCCCGCTCCCAGCTGAAAGATGTCTTGTCTGTTCATAATGCCTCTTTCTGTGTTTACCCTTTCACTTGTTCCTGTGGTACAAACCACATAAGCCACACAACACAGCGATTATCTGAACGCATCCGGGAGCATCAACTCATATGGATAATGCGAGGATCGAAAAGGCTCTGTTCGCCTGCAGTCTCTACACATCTGATCGAGTCCAACCGTCTGATCGGTGCAGCTGACTGGTTCAAGTCGATTCATCGAATCTGCGGGTACAATGGAGGCAGGTGAAAGTCGTATACTGGCAACCGTAGAGGCTATTGCAAGTCGCCCACACTCACCACCACTGTGCACTCCGAAACGGATGGTCAAACCATTGAACCTTCCATGATCATGCATTCAGGCTCGGGATAGAATGCTTACCTAGATATGATGATTCACTTGCAAATTGTGCACAAACCACCTGATCCATATTAAGTAGCTGTTTTTATGAGTCAGACCAAACAGACACTGGTAATTGGCATGTCTCGCTCCGGTGATGTGTTATCTATCACTCCCGTTGAACCCATATGAATGTGTTTTATTTTGTTTGATGAGGAAACATCGAAAACAGATTTATTTGTCACGCGTTTTTTTTCTCATGCTTAAATTGCGCACGTTCGAGTTAGCCGAATTAGTTGTTCCCAAAAAATTAATGACCTGGTGGGGAACATTAGATATTTGCGAGTAGGATTTGAAGAATAAGTCACCAAGGCTACCTCTTAACGTTAGCACTACTGGTGAATTGAATCCAACACACACACAGTGTGACTGCTAGCTGTAACTGAATCTGCTAAGGAACACCCGTGAGGAAACAACTAAATTGAAGAAAGGTTGGTTGACAAATCTCTAAATGAGGTGATCAAGGAAACGAGAAACTCATAAGTCTAAAATGGCACTCAATACATATGACCGGCGTGCCCGTAAGCAGTATGATAAACCATAATCGTGTCCAGGCTAGCCTACGGTAATGATTGAGGACAAATGACAATGGTTTAAATATGCTGGCTCCAGCGGTTTGTGCCGTATCCCACATGGGACCAGTGAAATTCATGTCCGTTGTAAATATTATAGAGCAACACCGAAGAATGTGTAGATGGCAGCTTGGAAACGTTGATATTAGCAACACTCATAACACACATGTGCACACGAACGAAACCGTCTCAACAATAATCAACTTCAACGTATTGACTTCGGCACCTCCGAACTCGTGCTGTGAAAAGATCTGATTGTTTGACACAGTAATATCGCATATACATAAATTGAGCGTAGAACAGAGTAATGAGGTTAGAACGAGGACACGACCAACATATCGGAGACGTTGAAGTTTGGGGGTCATACCTCAAGCCATAATGTATAAACGAACTGTGAACACTGTGTGTGGTGAACGGTAGTGAAACACACTGCAGGAAATGTTTGGTGTTCTCTCTCTCTGTTAAATTAGCTGGAAGAAACCACATCACTATGACACCTCAGCTCGCAGTACAGATTCCCAACTTTTTTTCAAAAATGGACTTGTAACGATAGGTTATGAAAGTCTTCAGTTAAGAATCTTAACGGCTCCCGGGGTATCTCTAAACGTGGATGATTGTGTTAACTGGAACTATCCAGGTAGTTACTAAGTTAATGGGTCAATACACATCTGAAACATCTGAATACCTAAACGGTAACCCCGTAGCATACGAAGGACGAGAACAGCGAAGTGAAAACTGAAGAAATTCGTGTAGGGAAATGAACAGACTTACTAGTAGATCAGGAAAAGATTTATACTTGACTCCCGAGGTTGCCCGTCTTAAAACGTAACTTCTATGGAAGAAGATATAGTGGTTAACCAGTTCCCGTGGCCTGAACTTTGCTGTTGTGCAAAATAACTTGATTGATCGATCTGATATAAAAGTCCCAAGGAAGTTGGCACGTGGAAACCACGATTGCAGCAGGGCAATTTAATTACGAGGTGAAGTACCGAATGTGATGTTATATTTTAAGTTTACATATATGGAAGTTTAAGAAACAAGATTCATCCCTATGCTCCTTTCTGGCTTCTGACTAAAGCATTCTGACTAAAACATTTAGAGATCATCGAGAACTATTGACACACTGTAGCCCGTCGGGTTGAATATTGTTCACTGAATAACCGCGGGAAAACAAATCGATCGCTGGTGTAACATTAATCTTTCAAAAAAAGAAAGTACGAGAAAGTTAGCGAAACAAGTTGATATGACCTTATAAATAGATCGTGAGCTATAAAAAGCAATCTAAAATGAAAACAGCATGTAAATACTCTGACTATTCCCAAATCGGCAGTTAGTGCGAAACCAAAAAACCGGACTTCAAGATTGCTTAATGAGTCTGTAAGATAGAAGCCAGAACTGACTTATTCCATCCAAATCCAACAGCTACATATTTCTTCGTTTTAAAATGTGACAAGCTCGTGAGCACCTGGTTTTTAATTGTCAAAACTGTTCCGGGCGCACGCCGCAACAAACTGATCGGTGAAATCTAGCAGAGTAACCGCGGGTTAGCATACTATACCAATTGAAGCCTTCGAAGCTTCACACATTAGAAATATAGCCAAGCACCTGACAGAATATCCCTATGTATTGCAGAGTACCATTTACTTTGTCAGTGATGACAACCCTAGTTGCGTGGTTACACCCACAGTGCACGAACGTCATAGCAAGTGACCAGTCATGCCCGTGCAAGCGCAGAGAGTGGCTGCTAGGTACATGCAAGCGACCAGTCAAACCTGTATGTGTTCAGTCAGCCATAACTTGGGTAGTCTAGCAACAATACAGACGGTTATTTGACCAAGATGTAAGAGCAAGCAAGTTCTAAAGCGCATGGAAGACACTACGTGCTAGTTGGCTAAGTGAACTGATCGAACATTGTGGCACAGTGCCACGTGAACATTTATGAATGACAGATGATTTCAACGGGAAATGAGGAAGCTGTTCGATCATAAAGTTCAACAGCAGTTGTACATCGTAGTAGGTGAGAGCGCTAGGATGGGTTGTTCAGTTGAATATGAAACAGGGAAGATTAGTAAAGACTTCTCCCAAACGGACCGAACTTAACTCGATGAGGACGAACTGAATCTATCTGATCCATTGTTGTGCGCAATATATATACATATATACGTGTAAATTTTCAAGTTCACCACACGTAATAGATCAGCCTGAAATAAAATTGACGGCAGCCTTTGCCATGAGGTAGATTTCTTAGCCAGCCCCATTGAAAAAGAAGCACTAGAGTCCAATTTTGCACCTATTATGACTCAGCGATAATGCACTGCTCATTAATTTTGGTGATTTATGACTTCCGTTCGAGCGAGAAGTCCTGATTGTGGAATCACAGATCGGTACCAACAAGATATTTACCGTACCTCCTTTCGATATGGTCCGATAACCTGGTAAACATTCATCAACGAAAGTTGCTACGCGCTGAGATGTGGAAATTCGGTCGCACCTCACCCAGGGTCAATGGAGCAGCGACCAACACGGCTGAATCACAAGAACGGGGATAGGAATTCGAAACCCGGTAGTGACGAGAAAGTTCAGTATAACAAACCCCAACGATGGTGTTTTCGGAGGAGGCCGGCTGCTAGGTCATTCTGCGCGCGAAAGCTTCGATAGTTCGTGAGTGGTATTCAAGTTTTTTTAGATACACATTTATATCTCGAACAATCAACAGACCTCTGAAACATTTAGATTGAAATAAGCGAAGTTCACAAGAATGTCCTAGTATAGTCCATACAGGTAGCTTGATTGTAACAAGTTGATTGGGAAGGACACAATGTCACGCTCAAGTTGTAATGCTCAGATACTCAACAACCTCGGGCAGCTTTCGTTTTTGGAAAAACGTAATCTCGTGCAGACAGGTAGAATCGGGTATTTAACTTTTCCAGCAATGCACGTGGAGTTAGGTCAAAATAATGCGCAAGCAAGAGTAACGAAATCTGAGTCAATTGATAATCAGGTATAAACCGCCTAGTGCCATTCTCAACCAGATGTCACCATTTTAATCCGTCATCTCAGCCGACTGGTGGCACCTGTAGGGTCAATACGTGTGTTTGTTTGACTACTTGATATGTTTTCAGTAACCTAACTCCACAACTTAAAAACAAATCAGACAGGAATTAGGAAGTGCTGAAAGAGACCGCTGGAGAAGAACTTGGTATAGGTACATATTAATGTGTTTGAATAGCTGCAGTTCCAAAGAGAATCCACCAATCAAAGGAAGTCGGAAGTATTAAGATTAAATACTATACTTATGAATAACAGCCGCTCCTCAACACACTACTGAGTGAGGTAGACAGATGGTCAACATAGGAAAGTTGTCAACATAGTCACACCAACTGAATGGCGACAGCCAGTACAAGGTGGAACTGGTCGAGACAGTGTCCAACTATTTCCGAGTAAGCACGCTTGTTAAGCCCATCAGTCTTTCTCTACACAGTAGAGCAGGCAAAGCCTTAGTGAAGGGCCAGAATAAACATATATGGTTGTGGAAATTGTCCTGCACAACTAGGGAAGCTTTTATGTCTACCGATTTTAGACATTAGATAACAAATGCAAAGCCACCAACCTGCGTGCCACTCATGAGTCTCTATCTAATCCGGCAAATGGAGTGTTCTTATAAGCAAGTGGAAGCTGAGTTGTATCGAACCGAAGAGGAATAACCTTTCATAGGATCCGCGCAAGGATATGCACTACTGACGAGCTCTAATGAGAGCGAAAATCGAGTCTAGTGCTTCTTTTCGAAAAAGGCTGGCTGCAAAGTCTATCTGAATGCGAACGCTACGATCAAATGTGAGTGATGGTCAATTTGAAAACCTACTTAGTTAATCTTTTTCGTAGCCATGACAGAATCGGATGTTTGAAACAAGCCGCACTACTCTCAAAAAAACAACTAAGTTTTTCAGGAGTGGCACCGAGTATCGCTGTTGACCCCAGAGTAGGTTAGAATCAATTGCCTATCTCTTGTTCAGCAAGTTGCGAAATATACTTTTTTTTGTTTTCCTAACGCCTGGCTCACGCTGGGATTGTACACAAAGATTAAAGCCGATTAACCCTTGGAATGGACGTACTGTCACTCAGTTTCCTAGGTCTAAAAACTAACCGGGCTGAGTATGTTGACTGGATGCTCACTGAATGCCAAGCAGTTCCGCTCCATGCATGCAGTGCTGTTTTCACAAGCGCCTCAAACAAAGCGGCCAGTTTGGAAATCAATCATCAAGTGACAATGCGATTTCAGATTATACGAATGCGACGTGATAGTTTGATGCACAGCCGAAATCCTATTTTCGTTTTATTTTCGGAAAAGGCCCAACGCGCAAGAGACTGTGAGTGAAAGGGAACTTAACGAAATGCGACACACACCAGAAAATGTTATTTCTGATTAAATTTTTCAGTTAAGGACTATTGCTTTTGCCATTTCCAGTATGGCAAATGGCGTATCCAAACCATCGACCGACGGAATATACTTAGAAGTTCTCACACAAACTGAAAGCTATATACCACCACCATTCGTCATTAAAAATGGCACACCACCCACAACCTTGGCCAACAAATTGGGAGCACTAGTTCTCGTAAAAACACATGCTACGTCGTTTTGGGCTTCTGATCATACGAGATCATTCTCTTGACTCTCATTTCGCACTGGTGGCCATTTATCTGTTTGCAGTTTTGCTAGTGGCTAACTGCAAGCGCATTTGTGAAAACTGCTCCTTCAGATTTCAGACATCCTGTTGAAGAGTGTCGTGGCCGCAAGACGCTTGCAACTGGGCTACTTTCTGACCAGCATACATGTGGTGCACCAGGTCAGCCAACTCTGCTAGTTTAGTCAACGGTGTGTCCTGCTCTGAAACTGCCGGTGTGAGGAAACTTGCGTAGCAGGTTCTGAATCCACAAATCGCGCAACACCGGTTCTTTGGTGGTCTGCTTGTTCGACAACTTAGTCATGTGACGAAGCAACTGTGGGCGGGGGTGGGTTCGATCTCCCAACCCAACGCCCGCAAGGAGCTCGTGGAGAATGTGTTGTAACTGGTTCGCTTGTTCTACGGGCACGTAAGTAGATAACAGAATAACGGTCAGTGAGACGACGTGTAACGGAACAATAGTCAACGGTAACGAAAAACGGAATACGCACGACTAGTTCGAGACTTCCAGGCCAACCCAACCACCCGAGGCTAACGCATGGAAACTGAGAGAAGAGTGGTCTCCGGACAGAGTTCCTTTATGTCACTCAATCCGGAGACAACACGGTCACAAATCAGACCATATTTAAAGGGTTTGTGACCAACAGAAAGACCAAATTAAAGGCGGACCGAATGATCAGTCGAAGAGTAAAGTGATGCGCATAGGCGGGATGTAGGCATGTGAACGTGGAGGTGCGTAGGTGGGATGCCAGAGATTTGTCACAAGGGTTGAAGGACGAAGTGGCGCATGACCGTGCCAACTATGAAGGTCACTCGCCAGTGTACATTGTTAGCCTTCGTCACACAATATTTCCGGGGAACTGGCGACTTCCCCGAAACCTCCCTTACGAAGATTGGTAGTAGCTGGTCCTCTCCGGGTCAACGTGAATGAGAGTCGGTGGCCAGCGCTGTCGATGGGTGCGACGTCTTTGAGGTCCTGTCTCAGCGGCGAGCGGTGAAGTTGGCGCTTCTGGAAGTTCGAACGTGTCCAGGAGTACGTAGGCGGTATAGTTCCCTGGTCGTCACGGATTTCTTTATTGACAGCATGGCGTAGCCGGAGCTGATTGCGATGGCGGGCCCAAGTGTTTTCGCGACGCAAATCTTATGAAGCACCTTGCACCGGCGTCTCGTTATTACACCTTCTGCCCACTGTATGTGGTCGGATCGACGATCACTGGCGTAGACAGGTGATTGAACTGGTAGCGAGGAATGTTTGTCTGAAGAAAATTGTTTTCCTTCTAGCTGCTTCGTCGGAATTATAGAGGTCAGGTTTATTCGCAGTTTACGATCCATAAGGCCTTTGGCAGGAGATTGGTTACTGCTCAACAACTTATCAGCAGTCGTTCGGTAGACAAGTGGGAGTTGCTTTGAGATTTCTTCCGACGCCCCCTCTCCACGCGATTTGAGAAGGGCACGTTTGGGTGTTTCGACGAAGCGTTCTGCCTGCCCGTTGGACTGCGGATGATGTAGAGGTGACTGAACATCTTCAATGACGTTGCGGCAGCGGGTTCTCTGAACTGACCGGAAGTGAACTGGGTACCCTTGTCAGACACATTGGTTTCGGTGGGGCTATGCTGACTGAACAGTGGTTGAATAGTATTGGTAGCAGCAGTCAGCGTTGGTGAAGTCAGTGGTACGATCGCAGGAATGAGGACGCCCTGTTCCTCAAAACGCTTGAGCTCTGGGTCAACAACTGCCAAAGCTGCATACGGTACCGGTCTTTTCGGAAAAGACGGGTTGAACTCCAGGAGACAGATGCCGGATCGCTTGGGTCTGAGAGCAGAGTCCCAGACTTTCCTGGAACACTGGCGCGGACCGTTGAGCGGTTTGGGCTGTGGCATTGCGTGGCGCGGTAGGGGAGCGCACCTGGTTGCAGATTGTTCGAATTGGAAAATCGAATAGACCAAGTTGTTCTATCCAATCGAGCCCGAACAGATTGAGATTCGAGCCAGAGACGTAACAGGAAGTGTCAACAGTCGTGTCTCGGAATGAGATGCAACACTGCAATTGGCTAGTCAGTTGCAAAAGGTCGCCACAGGCGCTCGTGGAGGATTGAGACGTCCGTCGAATTGGAGGTCAGCCAAGCGTTCTCCAGAGATTCTCCGAAATGACTGTAATGTCCGGTGCAGTGTCCAAACGCAATCGAACTAGAAAGCCATTTATCATGACCGATACGAACTTTCGTGGAACGGGAGCGTTGATCTGACAGGTGGTCAGCAGATTCAGGGATCTGCCAACTGATTTGGGTCTGAGTCTCGAGTTGAACTTGGGTTTGTACTGCCGCTTGCGGGTAGAGGGACCACCGTCAATGTGCCGGGATCAACAGAATTCGTCCTTGTGTCCCAGTTGCCCACACTGAGAGCAAGGGTGGAGTCTGCGAGGACAGGCACGATGAAAGTGCCAGGTGCTGCCTGCATGGGGAAGGAGGTGACTTCATGGCGTATAAGCGCGAAGGATGCGAGCCATTTCCTGCGGGAAGTGAACCAGGACCGGGATGCTGTGAGAGATTCTGGGTTCGCGTATCTTTGCCCGAACCGTGTGTGGATGAACCGCAGCGCACCACGAGTACGGCACCAGTGCCGCGTTCGACCATTGCAACGTCGTGTCTGAGATTGATGAGACGATAGCACTCAGTGAGTGTCTGAAGCGTCGTCGTGGGATCTTGCTCGACCTTACTCAGCAAGGGAGTACGGATGTCAGCGTCTTTCGGAGAATGAAGACCGCAGACGAACACCAGACATTTGAATTGATCCTCGGTAAGCAAACCAAGCTTGAAACGTTGACATTCGCGATTGACCACACCGGCATAGGTGACGTAGTCGTCGTCGTCTGACTTGGCCAGTTTTAGACACTGGTACCTTGTGCTGAACAAGGAAGACTGATCACCGAAAATGGACCGCAACGTCTTAACCGTGTCCTCGAAGGAGTTGTCGCGTGGGTTCTTTGGAAGGATAAAATTGACGTACTTCTCGTGCTCAACAGTACCGAGTTTGCGTAAGAGAAGACGGACCTTCCACGGTTCGTCCTGCGTACCGAAATCGACATTGAACAAATCCTCGTACCGTCTGAATCAGGCGTCAAACGTCGAACCAGCCTGGGCATCGTAATAAAATTCGGTGATGCCGCTTGCGACGGCGTCAACTGATTGTTTCCCACCGGCCGACGCCGGTGGGGCCAAGTTTGATGTAGATAGACGGTCAGTGAGTGCCTCGATAAGCTTGAACTGCTGCGAGAATACGTTTCAAATCTACGGACTCGTCAACCATAATTCAAAATCACCAGACCTTTTCGCCAATATTGTGTTCGTCAGAAGCTGCCATCCTGTTAATAATGGCCGACTTGAAGACATGGTAAGGGTTCCCAGTTTGATGCTCATAAATCACTTCCGCAACTTCCGCAGCCGTAAATTTGAGACGACGTAATTATACATGGTGCGCTGTGACTAGATTCGCCGAGAATCAAAAATAATTTCTACCTGTATGAACCACAGCCCGGGGTCTCTACCGCAAAACTCAGGAAGCTTAATCATGAGTGTTCTCCGAGGTAGTTGTTTCCTGCTCAGTATCAGAAGGCCTAGTAATGAAGAGTGAGAAGAAACAGACCAGAGTATAAGTAGCAAGATTTTTTGGGAGAACTTTCGTAGAAAGACTAGAATAAACACAACTTTGGCTATATTTGTAACAGAAGTTAATACAGGGGCTCGCCAAATTGTAGGAGGCTAGCCCTAAACGAAGATATGAATACAAATAGTCAGTTCAAAACGCAGTAGCTGAATAGCTCACTACAGGCAATCCACATCTAGACGGGACAGGAGCACCAAGTTGACGAGACGCGCGCACCAGAAAAACGTACCGTAAGGTCGAATCAATTCGAACAAGTGGTGTTCATCTGGTACAAAGATAACTGATGTAAACGGTATAAAAGAATAAAATATGAAAACATGCACAATACCCCATAAGACATCTGTATGAGCAAGAAAGCCCAACACATCTTTCAGCTAAATAACAGCTCAAACATGGAGAGAATCAACATCTTAAAATTTCCAAAAGTCCATACCATCAATGAATCGCCAATTCTATAAATTTCAAAGATGCGCATGTTCTTTCAAAGTTTCCAGATGGAATCACGTGAAATCAGGACACTTAAGAACTGTCTGCGTCTTCGTCATAAGTAACCGGCAAGCCGAGCTTGATGCACATGTGTTGAACCAAAGACCTAACGAAGTCATACGGGAATTTCAGCGCAGAACGGTAACAATGAACTACAGAATTCACCAAAATAGGCGACACAAAAAAATGACTTTGAAATACTGGGTTCTCTCTAGCAACTTCATCAGTGCAGAAGAAAGACGTGCCGTGATATGGTAGCATTTCGCTTAATTTCATCAGTCGCAAACGTAAAACATACGGATCACATATGACACAAATAGAAATGAACAGGGTATGGACGCGCACACAACCATGCCACGTATTGTCATCAGCACCATACATATAGCGCCGGATAGTGACTTCTGACCATACTGCTCCGCTGAAGACCAGTAACATTTGATTGCGCAACATGTTTTGGGTGAGTTGAGTGGTTCAAGCTGGTGACATGTTATCAGTCACGGTTGGTTCGAACCACCGAGGGACCAGTTCTACACAATCTCGGATACAATTTGTCTAATTATTCTGTCTCTCACGTTGTCTACCGGTCCATTTTCAGTAACTGGAGTTTACATAGGCAAAACAGATCCAGCATCTCAGTGAGTGGTAGAACGCGTCCCCAAATAGTAAAAACAACTGATGGCAACAATCTCAAACCGGTAAATCCGTTTATCGAAATCCCGAACAATCCACTGCCAGACAACTTATGATAACAGGTCACGAAGTTGACCCAATTGAGTCAGTCAAAATATTGATACACAATCAGAACCCGAAACTACTGGCCTTTAACAAAGCTTTGTCGATCAGAACTCACCAGGCGGCGCTCTGTGCAAAAGTGACTGAAGCAGTCCACGGGGTTGCAATGATGTTGATCATACGTGGTATGACTATATGCGTGTCCATACCCTACATACAACTATTTGTCTGTCATACACAACCTGAATGTCTTACGCTTGAGAGTGATGAAAGTAAACGAAATGTTCACATATCGCAATGTCTTCATTATATTTATCCAGTTTCGGTAAGTAAACAATGCGTCTGTTCACGCATAAAAGGGTAAAACAACTTCTACGGATGGCAACAGAGCTTATATGCACAAGTAGTTCATGAGTAGAGAGCGCCGCTAACCACCGTGGCCATTTATACTAACGGTGTACCTGAGCAACCGATGTGAAGGCCTCGGATGGATTCAGCCGTAAAAGGCTTGACATGGCATAGACGCACGCATGGATAGACGCACGAATGCGGTAAAACTCAGGTCATCGACCACCTTAATAATGCTCCACTTGGCCAGCACGACACCCAGTTAGCTCTGTGTGACCTTCTAGTTCCCGAAGATTTCAGCGATAGACATACGGCCTTTTGTACACCCAAGATTGCCAGTGAGGGCGTAACAATTGAAAATAAGGACAACGGGCGCTAAGATATTTGGAAGTGAGCTATTCCGTATAGTAGAGTGGGTTCCGAAGAACAGAATTACAGGCAAATCTCAGTGATAATGATACATCATTAACCAGTGGCGCTTCCGCTTTAAACCATTTACACTCGTGCTCGTCCTCCTCTAGTGTTG
This sequence comes from Paragonimus westermani, assembly GCA_008508345.1. Taxonomy (NCBI): domain Eukaryota; kingdom Metazoa; phylum Platyhelminthes; class Trematoda; order Plagiorchiida; family Troglotrematidae; genus Paragonimus; species Paragonimus westermani. Next base: position 9,626 of record QNGE01001419.1, on the reverse strand, counting down.
TGCTTTCTCGCTTACTGGCCCACCTCTTTCGGGGTAAACGAAATGTACAAATACACGTACATTCAGCTGACAATACACAAGGCAGGTAACGCTGGATTCGTTCAATATTTTCCAGCAGGCAGTTATTCCTAAGGAAACAATCATAGTAACCTCCCATACAGTACATTCCCCTGTGCTAAGACTAGTCGTTATTTAGGGGTCGACCGGGATAACAATAAGTTGCGAGATTGAAGAGCGTCCATGGCGTTTACGCCATGCAGCATCTTCTCACCACACACAGCTGCTCGACAGCGCCCTGTAGTTAGCACAACTCTTTATCCACTCAGGTTTAACTGCTGAAAGGGAAAAAACCGCAGGCGACCACAAACACTGCGCAGCTGTGTAGTTGACGCACGAACGGGTAATACTTACCACTGAGTAGAAATCAACTAAGTGTGCAGAGATACTAGGCAAGTAGAGTAGAAGTGACTTTAAGAACATTCACATTTGCCTAGACTTGAACAGCAGACGGGGCTGAATAGGAACGCCAACACTAAACGAATTGCAAACAAGGTTCCACGCCCATAACCAACCAGCAAGACAGGAAACCCAGCTATAGTCAGAAGTGTCACATGACAAAGAAAATATATTTAAACGATATATACACGGAAAGCGTTTGAAGAGTAAATTATCACTTTCGTTTCTTCTTGTTTTTTTTACCTTGATCGGATCCGGAGACTGAAGCATCCATGGGAAGACGCCGGGAGCGCATAGTTACCACAATATTTGCAATATACGAAAGGAGTGAAAGGCGATTTGGGAACCTATGAACCGTTAATAATTGGCAACAAAAATGCAGTACTGTTCGTTGATGGGTACGCCGTTATCATCCTTCAAGTGGACTCGGATACGCCACCTAACAGACGGCTCCGTTGAATCAATTTCCCTAGGGTGTACCTTTTAGAGTAAAATAAACGGGTAACTTCCTACCTTGGTTTCTAGTACATGCTCCAGACCCAATTTTCCAAGTACAAATGTGACTTCCGAATGTTTGGGATTATCGACACCCTTTTCAACCGATATTTTACGACCACGCGCCCGAGTACGTCTGCTATTTATATAACAAGGATAAATACATATCCATCGTTCTTTAGCCGAGTGAGGTAGCAACGGATCGAACGGCTCAAAGGGAGCCTTGATCATGGCAACGTGTCGTACGTCGTGAGTGACCTTGGAACCGTCATAAATGGTTGATTGGTTCGGTGCATTAAAGTGTAACGCAGTCGCTGTCGTGTTGACGCCATTCGGGTTCTCGAGAACCTAGTAGCACGACCGTTCCCTGAGTGTTCCCTGAGCGTTCCCTGAGTGTTCCCTGACCGTTCCCCGAGTGATCCCTGAGTGTTCTAACTAGACACTTTGGGAACACTCAGGGAACGGTGGGAGAAAAAAATGCGCGCAGCCCCAGCGATCTGATCATATGCCGCCCATTATCTGTTTTCCTACGGAGCTCAGTAGCGTCAAACGGAAATCTAATCTCGCACAATAACGACGACACAATGTTCCAATTCACGAGAAACGATGTAGAAGGCACATAAATCTTCATACGTTATATTAAGCGCAATTTTTACAGCAACATCTGTATAACTTCAACCAGTACGTAATTAAAATCACAGTGCAAAGATGTCGGTAACGAGATCGTCGGCTTCTTTTGATGCACGCGATCTGGCCTTCTGAATCCACCTATGAATGGTTCCCTTGACATCCGCGTGCGATACGCCGGGGTAAGCCTTCTTCATGATGGATTCTACATTTAACAAGCGATTAGTCTTGGTGATCGAACATACCAACGATGGCTGCGGCCAACGATGAGGAGGCAATAGAGACGCGATTGTTCACTCCTCTCCAGTTTATTGTTTTGGCCACTTCATCCGTCATTAATGTTCTCATAACATTAAGANACAGGCAGTAACTGTGTCTCCTCTCGAGACGATCGGGCAACCTGATCATTGCTCACAAGCGAGAGTGGTTGAGCGTTCAGATTTGATAATTCGGTCGTGCCTAATGTGAGGTCAATGGCGCAGTGGTTAACACGGTTACCTCATGATTGCAATGTCCGGAGTCCAAATCCCGGCCGTGGCAAGGATATGCACTACTGACGAGCTCTAGTGAGAGCGAAACTCGAGTCAAGTGCTTCTTTTCGAAAGAGGCTGACTGGAAAGTCTATCTGAATGTGAACGCTGCGATCAAATGTGAGTGATGGTCAACTTGGAAAAAAAGAAGTTGATCAAGGCCTATCACCTGAATTATCAGATAGATTTCGATCTTGATATTGGGATGGAGGCCGCGGAAAGTAGGGATACCATCTGCTACCTGTCGGTAGATCCGGACGTATTTTGCCAGGGGGTCATGTGACACTGTGACACTGTGAGCAGTACCACCTGACGAAAGTTCTTTGTTAGATAGTGTACCACACTGTTCAATTCCTTCACCTCCGCTCCGCCTCGTATACAAGCGATTTGGTGGACTACGTAGTCGGTCTATGTTACCTCTACGCAGGTGATATGAAACTGAATGGGTGCAGTAAGACTCTGGCACCCTTCAGAATGACATCTTGAATATCTGTCAGTGGCGAACTATAGGACTTACCGCTGAACCCCTTGTCTAATCTTCTTCAGTCGACACCCGGGTATATAAGAAACTTACATGGACAGACAACCAAACTGACAGCGAAACAACAAACCAGAGATCTGGATATTCAAGGCACTAGTACGTTCACTTTGTCCACACAGTCTGCCGTTGTTGCGACGAAATAACGGTGGGCACTATGCCCAGTGAAATCCGCAGTTGCTAATCCTTGTTCGGTGATATTCATCCCATCATATTAGGCCACAATTCGCATCCATTTAAAATAATGTTACAGGTTTAGACACCACACATTGGAAAAGACGTTACCGTCCTTGAGAGGGTACGGGGACACGCCGCACACATGACATGGAGTGTGGAGTGTCTTACCAATCAAGTGTGACTGAGATCGTTGGACCTAGTCCCACGTGGGCGAGAAAAAGGGGGGAGTCCACTGAAACCCACAAAATTACTCACTGCACTGGTACACCTTCTCTAACCCGTCGGTTCGTGGTAAACTGGGACCGAGGCTTAAGGCGTCACACATTCATACTCAAGAGTAGGAGATCGAGACTGGCTCTCTGGATTAATAACTCTACCAACCGGGAAGTCGATCCATGAAATAAATTTCACGCAAATGGTGGGGTCGCTTTGGGCCTCGTTTTTCTCAAGCGTGAGCTAGACATATGTTGTAATACCATTTTTCTATTTATTGTAGGTTTAGAGTTTGATTTAATTCCACCGTTTGGAGTAACAAGGTTCTTCACGTCATTTAACTACTAGGGCGCGCGTTTCGAAAAGGGCAAGTGTAACAATATAGAAACTGTTTCGCATGCATTTTAAATTTTCCTCTGATTTTCTATTCTTTGTTATCTATTTCAGGTCGCCCACCTACGTATTACTCGACGTGTTCTACACGGCATGAACGTCCCTAGAACCGTGACGTTCAATTCCCCCATGGACTTACTTGTTTGGAACGAGTAAACCACCCGGTGTTATTGCGACTTTGATTTTCGTGTTGCCATTGGCGTTGTGCGGATCACCGCCCCATCTCTGTCTCACCAATACACTGGTTGTGATTGTTCGTTGCGTCTTTTCTCTGGTTTTGGATTGCGTCGATACTGTCTGCGATCACTTTCCTGTGAATACATTTGTCGTCTTGTTACACAAGCAATTACTGCTTGAATGTTTCATTTGAGGTTTCCTCGCAAGCCTGACTATCCAAATCTTCCTTTTAAAGGTGATAATGTTTCAGCCCTGATCAAACGCCGTTTAGATGCAGCACTCAAGCGCACATACAACGCAGCCCGACTGGTCTACGTGGATGAAACCACCCGGGTCAGTTGCGCCGTCAGTGTCATTACAAAACACTTTCTACAGACCGGCCACTCAGTGGACCCTAGAACGGCTTTCAGAGTGTTCTTTAGACCCAAGCTAAAGCAGGCTCTCAATATTGCTGAAGCCGTCGCAATACATCGACTGAATCCCTCTTTATGCGCTCAGAAACAGTTGGTGACTAACCTTTCACTTTGTTGGTGATAATGCAACTGGTACTTTTTACAGTATTTCAGCTCTTGTTTGTTTATCTGTGGATTTTTTCTAACCATATCTGACATTTACCGCTCAATATTTATGTATCTTTTACCACCCATTTATTGTATCAAAATTATCAACCAGTTGCATTTCACTGCTTCCGCTTTGGTCACCTGACTGACTGTTTCAAATATTTCTAGATTAAATTTCGCCTAGCTGCTTGCCCCTTAACTATATAAAGTGTGTGTTAATTTAGCAAAAGTAACCGATGAGATGCGAACGAAATGTCATTGCGCAAGACGTCTTACATGCTGCTATTGGCTTTTTTCAGATGATGTTATTCTATACAATTTGGTCACATTTCACTTACGTCCAAGTCTACCCGAAAATATAATTGTATTTACGAAACATGGTGACCAAAATCACTCGTCATAGAAGATTCACTGGTGCCGGAGCCACAATATCAAGCCCTGAAGTCGATGCTGATCGTCTTAAAGGCAAAGGTTCTAGGTCCAAAACTTATGTAGGCTTTCCCAATGTGACTGCCGTTAAAGGTGGTGAAGTTGATCTGGTGGCTCCCACCTCTCAGAATGAAAACTGTTCCGCACCTGCAGATAGTGTATTGGCGGATTTTTGCAAAGTATTCAAGCTGGAAGCAGAGCTCATCCAATTAAGGGCAAGCCATACTGCACTTCATTCCCTAAAAGAGAATCTTGTCTCTTCATCTTACCTTTTCAGAGTGCCCGAAAGTCACAAGATGGACAGCATTCGGAGCGCAAGCATATTCATCAACACATTGGTAACAAAAATCACAAATCGGATGTATTGCTCAAAAAATTCCATCGTATTCAATGTGCCTGATAAGCTGCACCTAGAAAGCATTAAAAAGATACCCTCGAAGTTTACTGGAATAGACCCAAAATCATATACCTGCATCCGTCTTCTTAAGGAGACACAAGTTCTGCTGCTTGCCATTATTCAACATCCATAGCGAGGCGATTGCAAAACAGTTCGTACAGAGCCAGAACCTTTTTGAGTCTGAAACCTCGCTCAAATTGTTGAAAACCATGGAAGACAGGACGCCTCCTGAAAGAGAATGTCAAAAACTCTTACTGGGCAGGACCTCTGTCTCTAACCATGTGATCCAGGAAGCGTCGAAGCAGGGTGCAACGATATTCACAGATGATGAACTGGGTCCAAAAGATGGCGAAGTCTCGCTTTGTTGCACTACGCCCGAATGCACCAGAAATCTCATCCACAATGCTAACGCCATCAAAGAAAACAACCTCTCTGACCTGATTGATCTAAGAGTAGATCTTGACAGTTCCAACAGCGTGCCGAGCGTTTGGGGTACCTCGGTCGAGGAATCAACTGGTAAAAGAGGGTACGCGAATGACTGTGCCCATATGGAAATCAATGGCGCGTCTCGACCGCAACATGCCTGCGTGGAAACTGGCTCAAATAGACAGGACATCGGCAGTCTATTAATCAAAGACACATTGGTGTCCCAACTCCGAACCAATCCCATAGGAAACCACAAACCGACCACCAATGAGGCTTCCGCGATAATGAACCCCTCCAAATCACTACCCTACAGGTCGCCTGAGGTTTCCTCCTATGCATCATAAGGGAATTAACAGGCAAGAAGACGCAAACCCTCACCTGGCGAATAAAAACACGCATCTCTTACTAACCCCCAATTCCAGGCCTCTGCCTAGTAATAGCAGTCTTTCGCGTGACGCATCTATTCATGTTAGGCCGAATCGGAATTCCCTTGAAGTTGTTAACCAATGTTCAACAACCCTTTCAATACGGACAGCCGCTACACTTCAAGTGCTCACCTAAACGCAACCCGCGATCTCTTCGTTGACAACGAGCGGGTGAGCATGACCAATTCACCTCAGCCTCACCCTTTTTTAGCGGGACACATGACTTTCAAACCTCCTCTACTAACTCCGTACCCCATCGTTCCACTACCCAACCATACCTTACTTGCACTTATCCAACGCTTCCTGTCATGTGCTCAAACGCAGGTGACACCCTATCATTCTCTAATGAGCTCACTATAAAGATATCGGACCAAGCGATGTCACCAGGGTTTTTGAATCACGAAGATGTTCCTGTTTTATACATTTCTAAAGATCTGAAAATAATGCCCATCAAGAATAATGCACAAGGCTTATTGCTTTTCAATGCACGTATGCTAATTATTAAGCTGCCTATCTTCAGATCCTCCATCTTTCTATAGAATCCTTATATTATTCTAACCACTGAAGCTTGGTGCAACCCTGAGACTCCAGACACAAGTGAACGTTATATGTTATCACACGTTCCACAGAAATCGTGGTGTAGGACGAGGTGGATGATGTTTAATCTACCTAAGGGAAAAACATCCTGCAACCACACACGATGAGCCATGTTTTGGCATGATAGATGAATCCTTGTGGCTGTTAGTGTCGACTAGATCCTGTGAATTACTTCCAGGATGTGTCTGCAGACCACCTAACGCCACTCAGGACGACTTTACGAACCTTACTAATGAACTGGACTATGTATTAACCTTACATTCACAGTACAAAATAGTTGGCGGAGACTTCAACATGCTCAATATCTTCAGGACCCCTTTCACTGCCCCTGAAAATCAAGCTGAGTTCCTTGCATGTGTCCAAATAGACGAATGGCGCCAACACGTTTTAGCGCCTACTAGACAAGACCACACTTTAGACATCTTTACCGCAGGCATATTTTCTGCTGCTGTATCCGTCTTGGAAAAATTTTCAGGAAGTGATCATAACATAGTCAACTTCATGTTTGACCTAAAAGCCGTTAAACAGACAACCGTCATACACTACCGCCAAACTAAATTCGTCGACTGGAAAGTGTTCACCACAATGCTGAGATCCCTGGAATGGAACTCATTTTTTCTTACCTCGATCTCAGTATCGCAAACCGAGGCATTTCATGAACACTTCAGGTCTTACATGAACATCTTAGCCCCTCAAAGATCAAAACACCGTGATGTGTACGGTATCGGCATAATTCTAACTCCAAAGGAGCAAGGTCAACTCAAATGGCTTAAGTCACGGTACCGAAAAACACGCCACTTCTCTCTTATGATGCGGGTGCGTAAAATGCTCAATGCCATTGAATATAGAGGCAAAGTTCTCCACATGAGTGAAGGAAAACGTGCACTTAACGGCACAGATAAGAGCTCGCAGTTGATGCAGTGGATGATACGTAGAAATAATGGGAGAGACACTGCCATCTCAGTAACGACACTACGGGACAAAACCATTGTAGATGATCCTGTAACAATCTGTGAAGTTTTTGATTCATACTTCACCGCTTCCTTCAACATTGAAAGACACACTATCCCCACCTCCTCCTTTAAGTACAAGTAGGTTCCTGTTGATGCGGGGCTCATTCGCTCTCAGTTATCTATTATCAAACCTTCTCACCTACTTGGTCCTGATGATATTCACCCCGTTGCTCTAAAATACGGAGGAGAAGACATCCCTCTATTTCCGCTTAATATTTACACACTCCTTAACCTCAGGTTCCCTCCCTTCTCAGTGGAAAAACTCTACAATTAAGCCCCGCTATAAAAGTGGCTTGCGACACGACGTCAGCAATTATCGTCCCATTAACCGTACTTCAATTTGTTCTAGGGTGTTGGAAAGGATAATAAAATGCCGCATGATCGAACCCCTGTTATCACGAAACCCTATAAACCACTCCCAGCATGAGTTTTTCAACAAGCGTTCTTGCATGACAAGCCAGCTAGAATTTCTTAACAATGTGACTGAATCTACTGATGCTGGTGGGGCGATTATCATTGTACTGTTGGGCACGGCGAAGGCTTTCAAACGTGTGCCTCATAAGCGTCTTGTGCTCAAAATAGCATCCTCTGGTATACGTGATCCATTGCTTAGCTGGTTTTCCTCATACTTTACAGGCCGCACACAAACAGTGAAAATAGGAGACAATAGCTCAGCGCACAGAGCAGTCACTAGTGGGGTGATAAAAGAAAGTGTTTTCGGACCGTAACTCTTTCTCATACATATATAAACGATATATGTCAAGTTATCAAACATGGCAAACTATTCCTATTCGCTGATGATATCAGACTTGTTCACAGCCTTCCTCCTAGCAATCTAAATCCATGTTAAGAAAATATACGGAAGGACCTCATGTCATTAGAGACTTGGTGTCAAACTTGGCTGATGAAATTTTCAGCCAATAAATCCGCTATTGTTATGCACAGTTGTCACGTACTAAATGGCTGTATAAAGCTGGACGGTTACAGCATATCAGCCGCCAACTCAGTACGTGACCCGAGTTCACGCTACTCAAACTCATTCAAATTCGCAGAACATATGTCCTTCCTAGTCGCTGAAACCAGGCGGACGATAGGTCACATTAAACACCCATTCTTCGTGCCTGATGCACGATTACACCTTTATAAACTATGTGTACGACACCAGTTTGTGCACTGCACATTCATAAGTAGCCACCTGCGCAATTCTGATAGGCTAACTCTGGAAAGTCCTCAACGTACATTCACGAAAAGCTTGTTGGGTTATCTGTCTTCTTTGAGCTAGAGAGAATGCTGCCAGACGTTTGCGATTGATCCTTTTTGGTTACAGCAACTCAGGCTTAACCTTTCAATCATGTATAATCTGGCCCATGGCAATCAATTCACCGTCACATTTGTGAATCGCTTACAATACAGATCGAAGTATAAGAGACTTCAAATTGGCAGCTCTTAAATCCCGGAAAATACTGCGTTGAAATTTTTTCCTAGTAAAATATTCCTACATTTGGAACAAACCTCCGCATGCAATTAGAGCCGGTAAGAATATACACCGATGCAAACAAAACTTAGAAACTTTCCTAACAATGACGAACGTCGTGTCCATTTCCAATCTCTACCTGTCTGAGGACGTTATCCTAGAAAACGGACCTAATAACATCTGATAAAAAACCCTCTGTGTTGCGTGATGTTAAGTCACACACCCCTCGAACCGATCAAAACTACCTACTTTAGGATAGATGTTGTACTTTCAGACCTGCCAACAAACAGGAAAACACGTCTATAATCAACACGTACAGGTGTCCATATACATGCCCGTTAGCAACAACCCAATCACGCTATTACGCCCTTACCCCAAACTTATTGATAGCTTGTGTGGCTGTGTTTTAAACCACCACGCAAAAGCTGAGATTGCTGAAGTTGTTTGGAAAACAAAAAAACTCGACCTGTTCCTCTCATGGCTGTATGCTAACCATGAGTCGCAACTCTTCCTTCTTCTCCCTTGATAGACCACCAGGCAGCCTCCCGGTATTGTTAAAACTGTTCTCATTCTATATACCGGTCAAACAGAGATAATTGGCATTTAAATCTGGCAGTAGTCGTATAGCAGGGAAATCATATAATCGACCTCTTCTCTTGAGGTCAATGGCGCAGTGGTCAACACGGTTGTCTCATGATT
>QNGE01001418.1:135485-168265 GCA_008508345.1 Paragonimus westermani | reverse complement strand
AACTGCGGTACTTATGCCGGCCCACTAACCTTGATGCTAGTGTAAATTTACAAAACTGTGTGGAACTCCATCCCTAAAGCTTCGGTTGGTGTATGAGACGCTTGAAAAGTAAAGGAATAGCATCAGTCTGTGTAATCCGCAAAACGGACGAGAAATTTGCGTCGTCGTCCGTAACGTGGTTGTGGTGAAGGAGATGAAAGAACCGTACGTCTTCGACGGATGTAATGGACTTCAAAACTACTCGTTGAGTCTGTTGGCTGTTTGTTCGGAAGCATTAGATGAGGCAGAGAGGTGGTCATGGTCGGATGTGGAGAAGGCATGTTAGTAGGATTCTGTTGGATCGGAAGTGGACATGTAGTATCGCGCTTACACGTCCACGCAATAAGATAAGTCATGCTGTAAATCAACCAATCACGTGTACTAGTGCTTGCCGATTCGTCAGTTAGTTATTGAGCGATTGTCTTTGGTTATTCATTCTTTGTATGCCTGTACTACGTAACCAATCGATACACTTTGTGCTTGAGACTTATCAACTCGTTCTCCTCACCTGTGCGGGACGATTTAACAGATTCATTCATGCAACGTTTTGGCGATCGACGCTTGCTCAACCATTAGTGTCATTACGGTCGAGGATGGAATACCTGTCTTCGCATTCAAGCAGTCTGACAGGACCATCATGGGGTGGTTGAAGGGAATTGTTTTGCACGTCCAGTCTGATAAACACAAAGGGGCAGGTGGGCAGATCTTCGTGTATTTAGGTCTGCCTTGGTGTGTTCCTCCTCAAAGCGAGCTTCAGCTTACGCGTGGACAGTTTCAGACGTGTAATTTTAGATGCTGGGTCCATCTCACCAGTGCTTCTACAGTCCGTAATCAATTCGCCTGGCAGGCGTAAAGTGCTGCCATAGACAAGTTTAGCAAGAGTGCAGCCGATATCTTCCTTGATGGTGTTGCGGATGCCAAGCAAAATGAGTAGCAAGTTTTTCGACCAATTGGGCCGGATGTCGTAGCAAGGATGGCGGCTTTAAGTTGATGATGGAATCGTTCCACTAGGCCATTTGACGCCGGGTGGTAAGCGGTTGTTCAGAAGTGCTCACAGCCGAGTAAGTGCTGCAGATCACGAAACAGCGCGGATGTGAACTGAAAACCGCGATCAGTAGTGACGGAAGCAGGTACACCGAAGGAGGATACCCAGGTTTCCACAAATTTTCGCGCGATATTCTCGGCTGAGATGTCGCGTATGGGCGTTGTCTGTGGCCAGCGTGTGTAACGATCGATGCAAGCCAACGAATGAGTAAACCTGTTCGAGGGTGAAAGTAGGCTTACTATGTCAACGTGGACGCGTTTGAAACGGGCGTTCGGTCCACTGAAAGTGCCAGTTGTGGTGATGGCCTATCGGTGTACCCTACATCGCTGACAGGACAAACAACGTTTTGGCCCATTCACGTAAATCTTTGAGCATGTTCAGCCAGAAAAAACGGCCAGTCGTAAGTTGGGCGGTGGGGCAGATGCTAGGATGGAAGATAGAGTGAAAGTGACTGAAAATGTTTCGCCGGTAGTTAGAGGGGAAGTAGGTTCGAGGTTTACCGGTAGAGATGTCACAGTAAATTTCAGAGGCGCAGTGCAGGAGTGGCAGTCAAATGAAGTTTAAGAATGGCTGAGAGAGCAGCTGATTGAATTCCGCATCATTTTGTTGGACCGCCGCCATGGCATCCAGCTCGATAGAAGGTGCGGATAGATGACGGATATGCACGCGAGATAAAGCGTTTGAGACCAACTTGCTTGGACTATTGATGTAACGGATGTCCGTCGTGAACTGCGGGAGAAAATCTAAATAATCGGTTTCTCTCGGGGAATACCTGTCTGGTGGAGTACTGGAAGCGTGCGTTAACGGCTTGTGGTCAGAGAGGACGGTAAACTGGTGTCTGTTCAATACGTCGAAAATACTTAGCGGTGAGGTAGGTAGCCAGCATTTCTCTACCGAAGGTAATGTACCTCGTTAGCGCAGACCGTAGCCTGTGGGAGATAAAAGATATTGGTCGGACTTCACCACTGTTGACCTGCTACAAAACGGCGCTGACAGCGGTCTGAGATGCGTCGGTCTTCAAATCTAATAGGTCACGTTCGTCAGTACTCATATAGCCGAGAGTTATGGTGTGCTGCCTGACGGATATGAAAGCAGCGATGGCCTCTGGGGATGAGAATGAACTTTTGGGGTCATTCTGCAGAGCAATTGGGGAGGAAACGACAATAACAATTGAAAATCCCCAAAAACCGACGGAGGCTCTTGAGAGACTGAGATAATGGAAAATCCGAAACTGTGTTGGTTTTCCCCGGCAATAGTCTGATGCGGTCTTTGTCGATGCGATGACCGAGAAAGTCGATGTGGGAAGCACCGGAAACGCATTTGGTTGTGTTGATGGTGACGACATGGTGATTTAAATGATCGGAAAGAGACTTCTCTTTTTTTCTTCTTTTGTCGGTATTTTTGGGCTGGTGAAATAATCGCACAGTACAGTTGAAAGCCAACTTGAAGAACGACTGGCTGCGATCACTCAATATGTGTACAACAATTGGATTGCGGTAGTGGTCCGGCGATGTCAATGCTTACCTGGGAAAATGGGCGTCGGGCTTGAGTAATGTGCTGGGTGTGGTAGCCGTATGCCTGTGTACCTAACTTCTTGTGTACTCTACATAATACTGTGACCAAAACCGGACATCGTTGTTCACAGAGAGTCGGACAAAACGTTATGCGATCAACTTTTGTGTCCCGCTTTCCCCGGGGTGAGATAAACAGTGAAGATGACTAAAAACAGTACGCCGTCAAGAAAGTGCAACATAAGGTCTAGGTCTGCCCGTCTAAATATTACGCAGAACGTCATTGACAAGGGAGACGGTAGACGGATCCAAGTATTCGCAAGTGTAAACCTCCTCCATATCTCTACTGTACTGCTGGGCAGCGGCCATTTCAGCCAGATCGGAGAAGGGTGACGATTGATCTAGGTTGACGTCAGGACATGACAACGCGACAGCAATGTTATCAGCGTGGCCACGTAGGTTTCAAACGCCTGTGATGAATTGGGAGATTTGTTGGAACTGATCCAACAAAATACAACCCTGTCAGTTAGCACTATCGACAATCGACCGACAGTGAAAAGCCAAGTCTCAGCGCGTTGACTTCGTATATTATTACCGACCCTGGAAAATAGAGAGTACAGAGAGGCACGTCAAGCTAGCGGGGCACGGAGCGAGTTGTGTGTTAGCCCCGGGACGGATGTAACAAAATGGGTAGCTTGACTAAAACAAAAGTAGGTACAATATCAAAATCATAGAAAATGTACAGATGAATGCGACTATCAAAATATCATTTATTATAGTCGCTACATAGCTCTCCCCCAGAAGGCTAGTAAGTATTACACAGGCCTTCGTTATTGCAGCGAGGGAGGGAAAATCACATANTTTCAAATCTTCTCGCGGCCAACGGAAGCACTATGAAAGTGTTTGGTCAGCGCTCTCGCACACTTAATTTAGGTCTTCGTAGACCTTTCCGCTGGATCCTAACGGTCGCCGACGTCCAAACGGCGATTATCGGTATCGACTTTCTCCAGCACTTCGACCTTTTGGTAGGGTCCAGACGACACTGTCTGGTCGACCAAACGACAAAGCTTACAGTTACATGGATTTTGACCGATAAGGTATCAGTCAGTCCCGTATATCAGAGCTCTACGAAACTAAACTCCTTTAGTTTCCTAATCGATAAGTATCCGACTGTTTTTCGACAGTCTTCATCTCTGTCTATTGTCGGGAGTTCCACGAGGCACCACCTAGTCACGACAGGCCCGCCGGTGTTCGCCAATGCTCGCAGGTTGACACTAGACAAGCCTAAAATAGCTCGAGCTCGGAATCATTCGCCCGTCCAGTAGCCCTTGGGCCTCTCCACTCCACATGGTCCCTAAAGCGTCAGGCGATCGGCGCCCGTGTGGAGATTATCGTTCGCTCAACAACGCCAGAATACCTGACAGGTACCCGATTCCGCACATACAGGACATCACGGTTAGCCTTCATGGTACCCGTGTTTTCTCGAAAATTGATCTGGTGCGCGCATACCACCAGATCCCGGTTGCGAATGAGGATGTTTCCAAAACAGCAGTCATCACACCATTCGGTTTATTCGAGTTTCCACGTATGCCGTTTGGTTTGCGAAACGCTGCACAAACGTTTCAAAGTTTCATCGACAACGTCACACAGGGTCTGGATTTCGTCCACCCCTATATCGATGATCTATTAGTCGCAAGCGCATCTGAAGAAGAACACCAGATTCATCTGCGACAGCTCTTCGACAGATTAGCAACATTTTGCATAACGATTAACGTGGAGAAGTGTTTTTGGTCAATCGGCGATAGAGTTTCCATAACATTACGTTGACCAGCACGGTATTCGACCGTTAACCGATAAGGTAAGAGTAAACCACGATTTTCCCCGTCCTACCACCCTCACCGCTATTCGTCGATTTAGCGGGATGGTCAACTACTATAGGCGGTTTATTCCACATTGCGCTCAGCTTATGCAGTCTTTAACCGATTTGCTCCGCGGCCGTGTCAACGGAGTCGTAGAGTTATCGCCAGCAGCCATCTAGTAGTTTGATAGAATTAAGGACGCATTAGCCACCGCCGTCATGTTGCATCACCTCAACTCAGCCGCGGAAATAAGTGTGGCTGTTGACGCGTCAGACACCGCAGTCGGTGTCGTACTTCAACAGTTCGTCGATGGACTCTGGAAACCGCTCGCTTTATTTTCCAGACGTTTACTTCCGGCTGAAACTAGGTATAGCACGTTCGGTCGTGAGTTGTTAGCAATTTACTCGGCCGTTCAGCACTTCCGACATGCCCTCAAGGGAAACCAGTTCGTGATTTTCACCGACCACAAACCGTTGGTTTTCGCCTTTCGCAGTCGGTCTGAGAGACATTCGCTCCGCGAAGTTCGTCATCTGGACTTCGTATCCCAGTTTACACCTGATGTACGCCACGTTTCTGGCAGCGATAACGTAGTGGCTGACGCTTTATCCCGAGTGTCGGCACTAGTTGGTCACGACTCAATCGACTTAAACGTTATGGCCTACGCACAACGTTCAGAAAATGATTTTCACGCCTCCTGCCAACAATCAGCTCTACGGCTGACTGATCAACCTTTGCCAGCGTCTGCAGACACTATCCTTCGCGATACCTCTACTGGACATCCACGTCCGGTATTTCCTACTCTTTTCCGACGACGCGTGTTTGACAAGCTACACGACATAGCCCATCCTGGAATCCGGGCCACGGCCAAGCTCATTTCCGATAGGTACGCCTGGCCTGGTATGCAAAAGGATCTCCGCACGTGGGCACGATCTTGCCTAGCTTGTCAACGGGCTAAGGTTCACCGCCACGTGTCGGCCCCGATTGGCCGATTCCCTTCGATTACATCTCGACTTGCTCATCTCCACATCGACATTGTAGGTCCTTTGCCACCTTCCAATGTAATGACATATCTTTTGACTATGATAGATCGTTTCATGCGGTGGCCAGAGGCCGTCCCCATAACCGACGTCCGTTCAGAGACTGTAGCACGCGCATTCGTTGAGCGTTGGGTGGCATCTCATGGTTGCTCAGCCACGGTTACGACCGACCGTGGCCCTCAGTTCGAGAGCGGTTCCCTTGCGGAAACACTGAACGCGCTTGGATGTCATCGTACGCGGACCACGGCATACCACCCGGCTGCAAACGGTATAGTCGAACGCTTTTACCGACATCTAAAAGCAGCCCTCGCCGCGGTCGACGCAATCCGTTGGACAGAAGCCCTGCCAATGGTTTTACTCGGCATCCGCGCCGTCCTTAAGACTGACCTTCACGTTTCTAGCGCCGGCCTCCTGTACGGCCAACCACTGCGTCTTCCTGGCGATTACTCTTCATCCGCCACCGACGCCATGCGATATGATGCATCTCACGCCCAACAGCTCGCTTCGCGCATGCGCCGCCTCCGTGTCACGGACACACGAGAACAAAGCCGCAAAGTGCTTATTCCTAAAGATCTCCACGACTGCACACATGTGTTCGTTCGTGTAGATGGTTTACGACGCTCGGTCGAATGACCTTATGAAGGTCCTTTCAGAGTACTTCAACGAACGGATCGCTTTTACGCGCTCGAGCGTCAAGGTATTCGGGGCACGGTTAGCATCGATCGTCTGAAACCGGCCTACTTCGAAAGGACAGAGGAAGCCTTTAATGCTCCTCCGCAGCCCCTATCCACGCCGGCAGCTGTGTCGGTGCAGCCTCGCCCAAGCGCATCGTCATCAGCAGACATCACGACTTTGCCGATGACGCCAGAACCCGCCGTAACGCGTTCAAGTCGTAGGGTGCACTGGCCGAAACGTCTCATAGAGGAATAGTGTTTGTGAAATCTCGTTTTTTTCGGTCATAACAAAATGATCGCAAAATTTTTCTTTCTCGAAAAAATATCGTTTTCGAAACAAAAACAATTGCGTTTGCCCAGGTTTCTCTCTCTCGAATGTCCCCATTCGCTGTATAATTTAGTTGAGTACGTCATTTATTTCTGTACTGATACACAGCCAGATTCGTTTCATTTCCTGTCGCATGTCTTATCCGACGTTGGCATGACGTGTATGGCATATTCGATCGCGATCATCCTCGAGCTCGTATTGGATGTCATGCTTGAACGTTCCCTGGATGCCCCACCTCGAACATTCACTTCTTCTCATGGTTGTTTCGGCACCTTTAATGGAGGATACTCAAGTGAGAGTGCGTTAGCAAATGTGAGCATTAGTGCTCCTCCACCTGCGGCGTCTGGGGATTGTCGTACCAATCGCAGGCTGATTGGATGTCAGCTGGTACGTCTTGAATCAGATCAGACCAAGGGTAGCTGGCCCCAGTTATCCTAAGCAGGATCGAAGGGTCATTGTCGCAGTACCCTTCTAGGGGTGAGTTGTGTAGCGACCTGAAGATTTCACTGGTCTGTCTGCGGTATGATGTGTAAAATAGTTCCAAAGCTCACAATCGCATATTGTGCCTAGGCTAGTAAGAAGGTTCGTATGATGTACGCTGTCCGATTGTTTGCCTCCAGGTCATGTGACTGTGACGCGAACCCGAATCACACACGTGACACATTCTTCCGATCTACTCGCTTGTCGACGACCGGTCTCTAGTCTCTCTAGCTAAATCGCGTGTCGGTGCCGTTTATAGCGCTATCAGAGACCAATTGTACATTTCGTTGAATAAAGATTCGGTCTCTCACCTCAACGGCCTTTTGTTTTTCGCGTCTGATAATTGCGTACCTGGGGAAAAGGCGACTTAGTGAGACGAGCACTGAAGGTCGACTGGAATTTTCCGTCAACGCACTCTTCCACTCTGGCGGCTGCTGTGGGATTATGCTTAAGGTGCTCTCACGCCCAGCTCCCTAGCACCCCTTAGTTGTTACGTTGAAGTCTGCTATGAACAGTGAGTAACTCAATAAATAAAGTTTATTTGCAGACTCATCGTTTTCTCCCTGCGACTTCCGATTTACGGCAGCATGAGGTCGGGGAAACCTTGAACGTGCAAATTCAGGAACCAGCAATACAACTCCATGTTCGAATCAATTCATGAACCAGAATTACAGTTTGGTCAGCCCGTTCCATAAGCTATTTTTACTGATTTTTATTATTTATTGCACCCTTTTTATATGCTGAATTCAATTATTTCTCCCGGTTTGCATACTTTTATTCATTAATACATAGCATTAAATTTCGTGCCCTGGTTCTACTGGTTTGTTAGCGTTTGTATATACTTGAATGATGCAGTCATAGACCTCAGTCCGCAAGCCGGAGCTCGCCGAGATAGATGTGAAAGAGAACACCTTAAAATTTTGTGTCCCCGATAATGTCCCAGACGACCCAGAGTACTGGCTGGCGCAGCTTGAGCTGCAATTCCAGTTCGCGCGCATCACTAGCCAGACTGATAAGTTCACATACTTGACAACCGCGTTGCCAATGTCGGTTGCACCCTATGTCAGAGATTTAGTGATTAGACCACCCGAGAGCAACCCTTACGATGCACTGAAGAACGCATTCTTAGAACGTGCTGTCGTATCGGAAGAGAAAGGAAGTAAGCAGGTTCTTAGCAAGCCACAGCTAGGAGATCTCACTCCATCTCAATTGCTTTGACAGTTGAAACAGGTGGAACAAAATCACAGGATTGACGATAAACTCATGCGTTACCTTTGGCTGCAGAGGTTGCCCGATTTTGTACAGGTAATTATTTCTCCATTCATGTCAACGAGTTCTTTGAATGATTGGGCAAAATCGGCCGACTCAGTCATCCAACACCTTCCCAACAAAATGCATCAGGTCGAGGCACACACAGAAAGCATACCCGCCGACTTAGTAGCAAAAGTGGAAGAACTTTGTCTAGAAATCCAAGCTCTTAAAGCTTATCGTTGTCGCCCCGCTTCCAGAGGACGTACTCGTTCTAGGTCGCGTTCAAGAACGGGATACTGCTGGTAACATCACGTGTACGGGACCATGGCACGTAAGTGCGTTAATCCGTGCACCTTCTGAACCGCTTCGGGGAACGCAAGTGCCAGCAAGTAATGGCGACAACTGTTGCTGGCAGTCCTGCTCCTGGTCGCCTATTTTTTATACACAATGGAGTTCTAGGTTGAGTTTTCTAGCGGACACCGGCGCCCAGGTCAGTGTCATATCGCCTAGAAAAGAGGATACGCCTTGATCAACACCCTTCCGGCCTCAAACTGCCAATGGAACCCCAATACGCACTTTTGGCACACGCTCCTTGACGTTGAACGCAGCATGCGACGTGTTTACCATTGGGTTTTCATTATAACGGATGTACCAGGTGCCATTTTTGGCATGGACTGCTTAAATCATTTTGGGGTGGTCGTTGACGCAGGTCACCACAAGCTCCTAAATCCCATAACGGATATATCCGCTATAGGGACCACTTTTTCGACGGCTGTCCTCATTCCGAAGCTTGCTGAACCAAGCGGCGACGATAGACATCGAGCGGTATTGCGTGAATTCACGGAGTTGACCCGTCCACCTAACGAGCTACCTGCCGTCATTACGGACGTGGTACATCACATCAAAACGAAAGGTCCACCAGTTTTTCAGTGACCGCGAAGGCTGGCGCCAGACAAACTGCACATCGCTCGTGCCGAATTTCAACACATGCTGGACATGGGTATAATCCGCCCCTCTGACAGCCCATGGGCATCTCCTCTGCACATGGTGCCAAGGAAGACAGAAGGTGATTGGCGTCTTTGCAGAGATTATCGCGGATTGAACAATGCCACTGTTCCAGGTAGGTACCCTGTACCACATGTCCACGATCTAACTACCAGCCTCGCGGGTAAAGCAATCTTCAGCCAAATTGACCTCGTCCGCGCCTATTACCAGATACCGGTAGCACAAGATGATATACCCAAGACGGCTATTACCACTCCGTTTGGTTTGTTCGAATTTGTGCGCATGCCTTTTGGTCTTCGTAACGTTGCACAGACGTTCCAACCTCCGATTAATGAAGTCACCCGTGAGCTAGACTTCATTTATGCATACATGGCCGACATCTTCGTGGCTAGCTCTTCCCCTGAAGCGCATACAACCCATCTACAGACGTTGTTTCAACGTCTGGCATCATACGGCCTCACCGTCAACGGAGCTAAGTCCGAACTTGGTCAAGCCTCGTTAAACTTTCTAGGTCACAGCATCTCTGCAGATGGGATTAAACCGCTTGATTCCAAGGTCGAGGCTATTCGATCGTGCCAATCTCCCGATACAATTCCCAAGTTTCGCCGCTTCAATGGACTCGCGAATTATTACCGTCGATTTATTCCCAACTGCGCCAAGCTTATGCAAACTTTGACTGATTTACTTCGGGGTAATAAACGAACTTTGCATCTAACCCCCGGAGCCTCCACGGCTTTCGCCAATGTTAAGAAGGCACTCGCCTCTTCAGTCATGTTGCATTTCCAACAACCGAACGCACCAATTAGTATCGCCGTGGATGCATCAGACACAGCCATAGGTGCAGTGCTATAGCAATCAGTTCGCGAGACATGGCAACCGATCGCATTCTTTTCTCAAAGTCTCAGTGATACCGAAATGAGATACAACACCTTCGGTCGTGAACTCTTAGCTGTGTATAGGGCTGTACGCCACTTTCGCCACACACTCGAGGGCCGCGATTTCATTATCTTCACGGATCACAAACCTCTCGTGTACGCTTTGCGGAATTGTTCCGATAAAAATTCACCTCAAGAAGCTCGACAGCTAGACTATATAGTCCAGTTTTCTACGGACATCCGCCATGACTCCGGAGCTGCAAACGCCGCCGCAGACACTTTATCATTAATGCACAACGTGTCTACAGCCACCGGCTTGATATCACATCACAACATAGCAGCACAACAAAAGTCCGATTGCACGTTTACGGATGATCTAAAACCCACGAAAATACGCTTTGTCACGGTTCCATTGAGATCTTCGCCCGGTACCATTATGTGTGATAATACGCTGGGATACCCCAGTCGTGTTACGAAAAGCAGCTTTCGATGCGTTGCATAACCTGTCACATCTGGAGATACACGCATCACTAAGACTGATCGCGGATCGATTCGCCCGGCCTAACATGAATCGGGACGTACGCCATTGGGCCCGTTGCTGTCTCGCATGTCAACGTACCGAGGCCGAAAGATACACGAGCACCCCCTTGGAACCTTTTCCAACTCCCGACGATCGTTTTGAACATGTCCACCTGGATCTCATCGGGCCACTTCCACCTTCGAGAAGCTACACCCACCTGCTCACGTGTATCTACCGGTTCACTCGCTGGCCAGAAGCCATACCGTTGTCAGACGCATCGACAATGCCTGTGACCCGCGCTTTTGTCGAGCACTGGGTTGCACGTTATGGTTATCCGCCGACTATTACAACTGACCGCGGTACGCAGTTCGAAGCAGCTTTATTTTAACAACTGACCAAGCTGTTAGGTGTGCATCGAGCACGCATCACAGCATATCACACACAAGCGAATGGACTCGCGGAGCGTTTCCATCGTCAATTCAAGGCCTCAATACGTGCTCACGAGCGGATGGATTGGACAGAAACTTTGCCTCNTGTCTATGGTCGTCCTTTAAGCCTTCCAGCTGATTTGTTTCAATCATCGAGCGAAACTGCTGTCGACATTCAAGACTACGCAAACCGACTAGCCAAATACACGCGATCACTACAACCGAGTGCTACCCGTACTCAAAAAATCTCCGTCTTACGTTCCCAAAGAACTCAGCAATTTTGAGTTCGTGTTTCTGCGAACAGACTGTGTTAAGAAACCGCTGCAACAACCGTATAAAGAACCTTTTTGTGTCATTAAACGGTCCACATAAACCTATGTGATTGACAGTTACGGTCAGCACCTCACCGTCTCTATTGACCGCCTTAAACCTGCTTTCACTGACTCACCCCTAGTTTGACAACGCAAACATCACCTGAGCCGTCTCCATCTACTTCAACCTCTGATTTAGCCCCAGCGTTGCCTTCCGCATCTATTCCTGATGAACTCCCTCCTAAACCTACGACTCAGTCAGGGAGGCGCGTCCATTTTCCCGCGCACTTTCTGGAGTAGTTTAATTTTTCTACTCATCATGTGTATTTCATGCTCCTGTCGACCAGCAACTAACAGTTTTTCTTAGGTACAATTTCCTGACTCGCTTCACACGGAATATACCTGCACATGATTGTAAATATCCTCAGGCGCCGCAGGACACGCGTTACGGTGAGTAACTGCTTTTTTCTCCAACGTTCAGGTACTTCAACTTTCCTTATTTCTGGGTCTGATCAAATGCATAACAACAGTTGCTGGGCCCAAAGAGAAAACCTTGAACGCCGTAGTTGGGCCCAAGGAGAAAACTTTGAACGCCGTAGCACTTTGTGCTTGCGCAGTGAGGAATCACACCCCTGTCACGCCCTCAGGAGGAGTTTGCAGGTCAGGTGATTCGCGAGCGGCTGGCAAGCAAGACAGCAGCTGTTGCCTAGGGGTAAACTTCACAGGCAGAAGGCCTCCTATATTGGTCACCCTTCCAGGGGGGGCTGATGTAGTGAGATCACCTTCGACGTCCCCAAAATTCTAAACTCCGCACGACGTGAGAGTTGCCTTGCCAGTACCACCGCGCCGGTTCACATTACCTTGTAAATGTAAATTTACTATAAACCACTAGCATCAAGGTTAGTGGGCCGGCATAAGTACCGCAGTTATGCTGTCAGCTGTGTAATGAATCCGCATCATCTCTACTGTTGTAGGTTACATTCTCCAGGATAACAATGTTGAGCTATTACCGTTAGGAACGCCGTTTAACCAGTCTAGTGCTTGTTTGAATTCTGAAGGTCGACTGTAATTTACCGTCAACGCACTCTTCCACTTTGGCGGCTGCTGTGGGGTTATGCTCAAGGTGTTCTCACGTTCAGCTTCCTCGCACCCCTTAGTTGTTACGTTGCATGAGGTTGGGGAAACCTTGGGAGTGCAAATTCAGGAGCCAGCATTACAACTCCATGTTCGAATCAGTTTGATTGATTGACTTGATAATCAAAGTATAGAAAATGTACCTTCAAGGTCGCGAGCCATGTGTTTCCCCTGCGTTCCGTGTCGCTGGAGTACAGGTTTCGGCGGAGTTAGAGGTCAACGGAACAAAGCGTCTATTTCAGCAAAATTTTCTCGCTAGCAATAATACGGATCGTGCTCCTTGTATACCTCACTCAATGTAGTGGAAGTCTGAACCAGTATACCTTCACAAACTATTGTGAATCTTTTCCTTTCATTTTCAACACACATCGCCCCTGTGTTCATACTCAATTTTCTTCTATAGTGTTCGGATGCATCACATCGCGCAAACACTAGGAAGGCAGTTGCCCTTTCAACTGCACACATAGAGGAGGCGACAATTAAAACGAAAGAGTTGGCTCCCATAGGAAGGAGAGTTGTTTTATGGGGCCGCTTCCCCCACAACATCCTCACCAACCAGGCCAGTTAAATCAATCTTAGCGTCTTCATCCTCCTCGGACGCCACAATCCTGGTTATCGCAAGCAAGCTACGTACCGAGGCAACCGAGAAGTCACTTGGCTTTATGGCAACCTTGTCAGCCATGCTCAGCCCCGAAACAGCGGTGGTAAAATAGTGGCCCTGAAGCCAGCCTACATCCACCTGAAAGGCGCACCTTTCGATCATTCTCAGCAGAGGATTGAGACTAGGTCACGAATCATAGCAGACCAGAAATTACAAATGAAGACTAAGGTAGTAGTTCCTGCTTTTGACCTATCAACTCAGACCCCTGTGCCTTTTGCGGAAAGCGGAGACACCGCCTGCACGGTCATTCCGAGGATCGACGCCTCAATCAAGGCACCAGTATTAAGGTTATTGAAACCGCACAGAAACCTTCGTCAGAGTGACCTCTCATCAGAAGGCTCGCAAAAAATTCTCCTTTCTAAACAATCGCAACAGAAGTAACCTGCTAGGACTACCTCCTGCGACGCAATAAACACTTATTTGGCCCACTCTGATAGGTAATTCTACCAGTAGCCCCATATTACCGCGCGCATTGCCTCCTTTCAAACCCCGCATCCAGGAGACGACATAGTCAGGTTCTCTGTGGGTGAAAACTTTCAAACACCCTTCTAAGATGCGGAGTTTGCAAGTGACGTAGAGATAGCAAGTTGCGACACCAAGAATGTTGATCAGACTTCCTGTAAGGGTTCTGGCGTACACACAGGCGGTGATGTCGTGCCCCCAGCCTTGAAGGAGGGCCGTCAGAACAACTGAGAGGAACAGACCGAGCCCAGCCTCATCATCCTCCTAAATTCTAGGCCTTCTTTTCGAGGCTCTTTCTCGCACTCTCCCTTCTGTTTTCTTGCAGGATCCAACGAGGTAATAACTCTCAGCCTCATATATAAAAAATCTCCGAGTCTGCCCACTAAACTACCGGAAATCAGCCCTCAATCCAGGACACTCAACCCCACACGTCCGCTTCCACGGAGACCTGGCTGAAAGGTGAAATCATTGACTGAACTAAGTGTCTCTGGGTACTCGGTTTACCAGGATGACTCCGCCCGAAGGAGAATGTGGGGTTCTGAGACTTCCCTTCAGAAGTTTCTTCCGACACCCACGGTTATCGGTAACCCTAAGCTCTCTGATGAGTGTGACGCTGTGCGGTTTCGACCGGCAATGTGAGGCCAAAACCCACTCCTAGTAGAAGTTATTCATCGTTCTCCCTCACCCGACGTCTCCGACGAAGACACCCTTCTGGTAAGCCCGGACAACCTCCAAGCCTACAGCGTTTTATTTGCCTGTTTATTATCGGTGACCTCAATTCACTCAAGATATACTGGGCGTCAATTCATCACCGGGACCGTGAAAGCGGCTCCTTGGCTTCCTTATCCACGCTGATGGAACAGAAAGCATAGACACAGCACGTCACCGCTCCGACGAGACTTTGTTTTGGTCAGATTCCCTTCTCGCTTGATCTATTCGTTACTAACGAGAGCCATCTGATAGACAGTGATCCTAAAGCCGCCACGGTGATCACCGTCTGCTAACCCTTTAACTTTTTTGCTACTTGTTACAATAACCGGCAAAAGGGTACACAGTTCAAAAGTTTATTCGCGCTAACTTTGACGGCCTGAGAACTTTTCTAGGGTCACCTCTTCTTGACTTTGACTCCCTGGACCAGAATCACCGTGTGTTTCAAGGCGCGACTCAGACGATGGACGACTTATTTGTATCACGCAAACTGTATACTTTCCCTTTACGGCCACCCACTCCGCGCAGAATACGTCGTCTTTTCGCTGACCGTTCCCGTTCATTTGCGGAGCATAAGCTTGCGGGAAACTCGGGGAATTAAGAGCGTTCCAAATGGTTGAGAGTATGTTTGAGCGGTAAACTCGTGCAAAAAGGATTATTTTCATGGTCCGCAGGAACAAAAAATTTTTATTCAAGCATATGCGATAAATAAGGAGGGTTAATCCTCCGCCTCTCTCTTTGTGACTGCCCAACGGTGGGACTTCTTCCGTCTCCCTAGTTATGGCCGAGTTATTCAGGGAGTACTACTAGGCAGTCAACGAAGTCACACCACCAAGCTGCATCCTACCACATCGCTGCATAACTTCCAGCAACCGCTAGTGACCGCTGAGTTATTTGTGCTGGAGGTTAAAGTCCTTTCAGTCGAGGTTGACTCACGCGGTGCAATGGGTACTGACAAGATCCATCCCAGAATACTCAAGGAAGCAGCTGCTAGTTTGGCAGAACCCGTTTATAAACTGTTTAAGCAGACATTCCACACTGGTATTCTCCCTGGTGCATGGAGAGGGGCGACGGTTACCTCCCAAATTGAAGCGGGCGGCTGGCCCTCTCCAGCTAGCTATCGGTCAACCAACCTCAGTAGCAACCCGTGTAATATAATATGGCGTCTATTAAAGTGTGCCATCCCCAACAACTTCCTACCAAACCACCTTTTCTCTTCTACCCACCTTGACTTCTTTCCTAATCGGTCGTGCGTAACAGAGATGCACATTTTTAGGGATAGTCTAACGTAGACTAAAGGCAGTAGCCTCACCTCTTTGATTTCGTTGAGACTTTTAACGATGTTCCTAACGGACGTCTGAAACACAAACTGGAAGCCTATAATGTTCAAGAAGAGGTTCTTCATTGGATTGCCTCTTTTCTTGATAACAGAACTTTTAGGGTAGAAACCGTCCGGACCTTTCGTCTCCCTCTTTCATTTTCGCGGGAGTTCCCCAAGGGTCACTGCTAGGTCCTTTGTTATTTCTCAGTTACATCAACGACCATCCGGATACCCACAATGCAAGTCGTAGACGGGGATTTCTTCAGCCATCGTATTTTTGAAAACTATTCCACCGCATATTACTGTTTATTAGCTTGATACATGGTGCGTAAAGAAAAAATAACCGAAATCCGTGTCATGGCCTCACTTCTGTTTGTTTTAACTGACCGTTACTTAAAAATGACCTTATGGTGTGTCTTTTTCGAGAATCGATATTGTAACATTACCGACACCAACCAAACTGCGCGCCTAACAACCTGTGCTTTCCCCCCTTCCAGGTCTCGCGACGGCCACACACTTGGACGAGACGCAGGAAGAACCAACAGAAGGAAACAACGCATAATTGTAAGACGCTTGTTTTGCTGACTTGTATACCGTATAACACTTTACACTGTCGTGCCCCTGTTCTTGCATGTCTTGCTGAATACACCTTTTCTACGGACTTGTGTGCTTCATTGGGTGGTTGTGAATACGGCTTCCAACTCACCAGTTCTGTGACTAACTCTCGTACGATCCCTTTTTAGCACGTGGACATTCCGTCCCTTGCCCAGTGAATTACTATCGCTCACGTGAGTTCCCCACTGTGGAATATTACATAATTGGCGACCATGCCAGGGACTTCGGCACCAAAGAAGTCCGAAGATTCTGAAAGCTCATCGTTCTTCGGGAAGTTAATCAGCACTATTATTGCCCTGTTGTCCTCCGTCATCGAAGCAGGACATTTGAAAACCCAACCGACCCCCACGCCCCCTGCACCCGATAAATTCCGTATTGGTGACAATTTCCGCCGATGGGAATTCCAGGCAAAGGAATTTGTTTTTCTTTTTTCGCAAGCTGAAAGAGCTCGTGTCCTCGGTACGCTACTCGAAGGAGAAGCTTTGGATATTGCGTTAGACGAAGGCATTCTACAAGGAGAGGTCAATGAGGAGTCGTTCCGAAGACTTCGAAGGTGTCTTACCACCGATCCACACCGGCTGGAAATCTGCCGCAATTTTCACGAGCGCATTCAACATCCAGGGGAGAAGCTGGCAGGTTTCATCAGGGAACTTCGGCGCTTGTGTGCCGAGGGTTTTGCGGACGACACACTGGAGGTTAGGGAACAGCGCATCCTCCAGCAAGCTCTAGAGGGCACCAGAGACCCGAGCACACGTCGGGCTTTCCTCACGTCGGCTCCCACTTCCATTCAAGAAGCTTTAAACCGGGCGGACACGATTGAACAGGTTAATAAGGTTCTCGAAAGGGACCAACATTACCGAACGAGGGAAATAGCGCCGGTACAACACAGGCCGTTTGCCCGCCCACAACAGTTCAATCGTCAGCCGTGTTACGGACCACATCGGACAAAACGGCCAACCTACCAAACACCACACTGCTACTACTGCTCGGTCTACGGGAGGCGAGCCTACCGGTGTGGCCATAACCGAGGTGAGTCTGCTAATCGCCCTGTATCTAGGTTGATATGTCCATCTCTTTCACTGAATAATAGTCATGTGCGCTCACCTACTGTTTCTGGGTTGTTGTGGTCTGCGCCTTCCGTTTTGCTCGTAGACACAGGAGCTGCTTGTTGTTTAATAAATAAACATAGAGTGCCCAGACAGGTTTTGCCCCAGCAAGACTCGGGCGTCCGGTTAGTTGCTGCTAACGGTACCGACATTAGGTCAGTCGGTTGGCTGAATGTCCCTGTTACCCTAGGTGAAGAAAAACGTGAACACCCAATGTTGGTAGTAGAAAATCTTCCCTGGGATGCCATTCTAGGAATTGATTTCTTGACAACACTCCATGGTAAAGTGAACATACCTAATGGGACGTTAGAATGCAGCACTGGGACTATCCCATTTCGTAACTCTGACCGCCAGAGCATGGGTGCTATGGCTACTTCCGTGAAACAGTTACTGCCACCGGAACCTTGCTTACTGTTGACATCCCTAATGCCAGAGCTGGAGGCGACGCTTGCTGAATTCCAAGACGTGTTTGCGTGGAAAGAAGGTGAGACGGGGAGGACCAACCTAATACAGCATAGGATAGATACAGGTGATGCTAATCCAATCCGGTTGCCTCCTCGCCGTGTGCCTGTTCAGTACCAGGCTGAGTTAGAAAAGATGATTAGCGAGTTGGTGGCTAATGGAATTATATGCCCCTCTCAGTCCCCATGGGCAGCTCCAATTGTACTAGTAAAAAAGCATGACGGGACACTTCGGTTATGTGTTGATTACAGAAAATTGAACGCTGTTACGAAAAAGGATTCATTCCCACTACCTAGAATCGACGATACTTTCGACGCCCTCACTGGGTCTAAATGGTTCAGCACCCTCGATTTAGCCTCTGGTTACTGGCAGGTAGAACTACATCCGGACGATCGGTGTAAATCTGCTTTTGCAATTCCTTCCGGACTCTACGAATTTCAGACGATGCCATTCGGACTAACTAATGCACCCGCTACCTTCCAGCGGTTGATGCATACGGCACTGCGTGATTTGATACCCGATAAATGCCTCGTCTACCTGGATGACATCATCGTGCACGGACGTACCCCCGAAGAACATCTAAATAATGTACGATTAACTCTAGAAAAATTTCGAGAAGTTGGTTTAAAGTTAAAACCGAACAAGTGCAAATTTTTTCAACAGGAGGTCAAGTATTTGGGACACATTATCTCCTCTGCCGGTGTACGCTGTGACCCTGATAAAATCGAACGTGTACGATCCTGGCCCGTGCCCAAGTCTGTAGATGATGTTCGCAGTTTCCTCGGTTTGGCTTCCTATTATAGGCGGTTCATAGTGCGTTTCGCGGAAATCGCAGCCCCCCTCAACTCCCTCTTAAACAAAAACACTGTTTTCGTCTGGTCAGCCAGCCAGGAAGATGCCTTTAACCAGTTGCGAGAAATACTCTGTAAGGCGCCCGTTCTGACATTTCCAGACACATCTACTGATGCAGGTTGTTTCATCCTAGAAACTGATGCTAGCGACACAGCAATTGAGGCTGTTCTCTCCCGACGAACCAGGAATGGGTTTGAACCTGTTATTGCTTACGCTAGTAGAAGCCTCACCAAACGAGAACGGAATTACTGCACGACACGCAGAGAAATGCTGGCTTTGGTACACTTTGTTAGACATTTCAGACTATCTTGTCGAGCGTCCATTTCTCTTGCGCACAGATCACCAATCACTTTTGTGGCTACAAAATTTTCGGGACCCAGAGGGTCAGATTGCAAGTTGGCAAGAGTACCTTCAGGACTATGACTTCCAATGCCAGCACCGCCCTGGGAAGCAACACGCGAACGCCGATGCAATGTCACGAAGACCCTACAAAGATCACGGAGAGTGTCCATCTTGCACCGCTGACTTCGTTTCAGCCATAGCGTTACAGAATACAGAGACGCAGGAGTGGACGCAATTACAATCCGAAGACCCGGACGTACGTCCAATCTATCGGCGGCTGCTACAAGGTCAAGGTCGACCTACCAAACAAGAAATCGCCGGAACCAGCTGGGAAGCCCGTTGTCTGTGGGCACTCTGGCCGAAACTGGTAGTGCAGGAAAACGTACTATATTTCCAGGATGGCCAACCATACCTCCGACGAATCGTGGTACCCACATCTGCGGTCACGGTTGTCTTGCGCCGTTTACATGAAGAACGTGGCCATTCCAAAACAAGACTGAAGAGGCGGCAAGACGACGTTTCTAGTAGCCTTACATGAAACGGGACGTGGCACTGTATTGTCTGGGGTGTACAGAATGTGCACAATTTGAGAACCCGAATCAACAGCCTCGGGCACCACTCCAGCCCATGAAAGCAGGTTTCCCGAATGAGATGATAAGGATAGATATTGTCGGGCCGTTGCCAGAGACGGCGAGAGGGAACCGCTACGTACTGGTCATGGTCGACATTTTTTACCAAGTGGTGTGAGGCGATCCCCGTTCCTGTTACAGACTCATAGACGATTGCAAAAACGGTGTTCAATGAATGGATTTCTCGCTGGGGCACGCCGTATCAACTACATTCCGACCGAGGATCCAACTTTGAGAGCCTGTTGATGCGGAAATATGCCACATTCTGAACATCAAGTAGTCCCGCACCACAGCATATCATCCGGAAGGAAACGGTCTCGTTGAGCGCAACAATCGCACTCTAAAGAACCTGCTGAAAGCTTCTATCAACCATGAAACAACGCGTGATTGGGACATTGCGTTACCTCGATGCCTCCTAGCATACCGGGCCACTGCCCATGCGTCCACGGGACAAAACCCTTACTTTATGGGATCGGGGCGGGAACTTCGACTGGCATCGGATACACTCCTCCCGACTGACCACCATGAACCCCTACTGACATCGGAACATGTTCGCCGTATGCACTCAAGCCTCGTGCGTGGTCACCAACTGGCGAGGTCACATCTGCAAGGAGCCCAACGTCATCAGAAGGCCTACTTCGACAGAAGGGTTCGTGGGACGCAGTTCCAGCCGGGAGACGAAGTGTGGTTGTACGACGCTGTACCACCCCCAGGGGTCCCGCCTAAACTCCATCGGGAGTGGAGAGGGCCATACGTTATCGACAAAGTACTTACAGATGTAACATACCGCATCAAACAGTTGAAACTACCCGGATGGTCATCTGTCATGCAGTTCAACCGTCTGAAGAAGATGACAGCAAATGGAGGCGCTGGGGGCAGCGCCTACGAAAGAGGGGAGTCTTGTAACAGTAACGACACCAACCAAACTGCGCGCCTAACAACCTGTGCTTTCCCCCCTTCCAGGTCTCGCGACGGCCACACACTTGGACGAGACGCAGGAAGAACCAACAGAAGGAAACAACGCATAATTGTAAGACGCTTGTTTTGCTGACTTGTATACCGTATAACACATTACACTGTCGTGCCCCTGTCCGTGCATGTCTCGCTGAATACACCTTTTCTACGGACTTGTGTGCTTCATTGGGTGGTTGTGAATACGGCTTCCAACTCACCAGTTCTGTGACTAACTCTCGTACGATCCCTTTTTAGCACATGGACATTCCGTCCCTTGACAGTGAATTACTATCGCTCACGTGAGTTCCTTACTGTGGAATATTACAGTATTACTGCTGTTGTGACCGATTGCGTGTGGCCGCCTTAATTCACGGTTGCCGGAGCAATATAGCCATAGAAATACTGTGATGCAGACATTATCCATCACATCAAGATATTTTTTATTTTTAGGGAATTGGTTATATTGCGGCTTTCGAGATGTTTGGAAATCGTGAATTACACACTTTCTCACAGTTCTGGGAGTGTCTTCAAAGATAAATGGAGGATATGGGCATTATTTACGTTTGCAGCACAAGCCGTGCGTCGGAAACAGTTCTCAAGTACGATAAAGTTGACCTGGTACACTGGAAACCGTCTAGATTTATCACGGTCGTGCATACTGTAAGAGGCGTAGTAGCGTACACTACTTGCTTGGTGGGTTAACAGTTGTTAGTTTTAGCAACTCAGTTCTCGCTAAACATGTCGCAGTCCATGGTTTCATGTAGTCCGACGAAATGCCTGTCTGGTTGTGAACTCTTTCGAGTTAGAACACAACCACCATCTCAATCGTCTTGTATATGAGTCCCATCCTACAAATCGCAGACTCACCGCCAGTGAACTGAACGAATGCAAGAGCCTGTTCTAATACAGTACACTAGATGCTGACATTAAGCAGTATGTAGCGGATGTTTACGGGAAGTTTATCATGACCGCTGACGTTGGAAACTTCCGCCGCAAGTTAAATCCTGCTGTCAAGTAATTTTCTCCCGTAAGAATGAAAGCCAAACTTCAGAGAACCTCGAGGAGGTGTTGTCGGCGATCAGTGCGATGGGCGTGGTGCACACCATGCTGGCTGAAGATAACGGATACACGCACATATGCTTTGCCAGCGTTTCTTGCACGTTGTGAATGTAAATTCCACCCACGGGACAAGCAGAGAAAAGTGTGTCATTGAACGTTTTCTCACGCTTTCGAAGGTGGAAGTTATACCAGTTCCTAGCAACATTTGGCATGGGACAGGGACGACCGGTGATGTAGGGGTACGTTCGTAGTGAAGAGTGTACGCCACTATGTAAGCTTTTCGAAGTTTTTCGAGAAGTGACGCGAGAGCACATTCCGGTGAAGAGGTTTGTGATGGTCAAGATGGTTGCGCAAACGAGGGCAGCCCGTGTGGTGTTTGGTTGCGACTCCCTGTTGTGTTGCTTCCATGTGCGTGAAAACGTTCGTAAGCATGTAGGTTGATGAAATTCGTCCGTCGTGTTCGTCAGTCGAACAGATAATAGGCTGGAGAATGCCAGCGGACGGTTGAAAAAGAGGACGCACTGTCGAGGCATCCTAGCCGTTGCCACTGAAAAATATGGCTCCACAGTGAGTGGCTGATGTGAGGGTTTGAAGCGCAAACTACCCACGGATGCGAGCGTCATAAAATTTTCGATGTTGACTCATACTTCAAAAACATTCTTTACCGGATGACCACGTTCACAAGTCATCTTGTCCAGAAATAACTGAGCGGGCGGACCCCACTACTTCAGTTTAAAAAAGTAGCTGAATGCAAAGTGATTCGTCCTAGAGCAATCGACTTGAAAATTGCAGTTCCGTGTGTAAAGTGATGGCGAATTCTTTGTCGTCGATGGCATGCACGGTGATTTTGATTTCTATTTTTACCGCTCAATGTGGCTCTCATGCATACATCTCCTGCCGGTGTTTCGGAAACATTTTTGAACTTACAGTAAGTTTTTCTGTGGTGTTTATCTCTGTATACGAAGGTGGTGTATCCATTCATCAGCGGTAGCTGGCAGAGAACAACTTGCCATATCAACGGCTGGTTGGCCCGCTGCTTCGGCATATTGCTGCGGCCAACTTCAACGGTCATTATAGAGCCTTCCATAGTTTGCTCGCAAAACGGCATGACTGCAGCAGCCTCACGGCAGTGGCTTTTTTAACAGCGTCATTACCTTCTCGATTGTTTTCTGACGGCCGACATGATTGGGTGTCCAGTCTGTGGCAACCAGCTTCAACCTCAGTCACCTGGTAGGTGCACGTTTTAAATTCACAGATTTTTCAGCTCCCCTGCTTCAGCCATTGGGTGCACTCCCTCAGTGATTATGAAAAATAGGTCATGTACAGTAATCTCAGTGGATAACAACTTGAACCAGTCTGCGGACAATGTAACGCCTGCACACGAGCCGAAGAAAGCGCGAGTCACCATCACCTGGAGCGAATATCTCATTGATATAATTGGAGAAAGTGAGTTCCTTCATATATGTGTACACAGTTGCAAATCTCTGGTTCGATGAACGGGATGACGAGGACCTTATATAATACACGGATTCAGTCATCCGGCAGGACACCGAACCAACTTTCTGTGCTGAAGAAAATATGCGATGTATCATTGATGTCAATTTCCCCACGTGTTCGTTCTCAGTGACGTCACTCATCTACCGATGTTCCTTCGCGTGTTTCATTATAAGGTACCGTTTGCCCTCACTCGTAAGGTATGAAAAATGGATTAGGCTGTGATATGTTTTTGTATAGATTGATGTTTTTTCACTTACAAGCTGGAACAGTTGCAGGGCAACTTTGCGAGCTTTCAAGTGGCCAGTCCTGCTCGACATCCTTTGCTGACCAGGTCACTTTGCCCGCATTCCAGCGGACGTCATGCTTCAATAAAAGTGTACAACCATGGCAGCGGCGAATATCCAGGCATGCCAATTACAACTAGAAGAATACTGGAGACTTGCCACGTTTTTGCGCATATTTGTACTTTGTAATATGTTCACCCGCGTATTTTCCGTTAGCAGCTTCATAACAAGCTTAGTCCCCCTCTTCCAACGACGAATCGACCGTCGAAAATTTAACCACGTTTTCCACATTAAATGTGCCTAACCTTCAAGATAAACATCGATTTCTATCAAATTCTACCACTGATCCTCCGAAGTAGCGTGAAATGCGACTTCGTGTTATTCCTCCAATGATCGTTAAGCGGCAGAACAAACGCAAATTCCTTGCTTACGCCTTCAGAGGATTAAAACAAAATACACTTCCCGTAACAGAATTCAATGAATTTAAAAACTGAAACACCTCACAAAATTATAACAACCTTAGAACCTTGAAAGCCATTCCTAACTCCAAGATCACAGAGACATTAACGGTCTACCGATCACATGCAGCTTCCAAGTGCTATTTCCAGCAACACCCTCCTATACGCAGACGACCTAAAAATCTGGAATTCCACTTATTTCAGTGCACTACAGGTTGATTTGGAAGCGGCTAAGCGTTGGTCGGACGTTTTCAGCCTTCCATCGGATGAAAATAAGTGTGTTCACATGTCACTCGGCGGGGATTCCGGGAATGCCTCCGTTCAGCACAGTATGCATCATGAAAATTGATCTGAAGAAAGACCAGGGCATCTGGTTGTCCTCTAAATTATTCTTCACGCATCATCATGAGATGCCGGCAAAGAAGGGCCTTGCCACTCTTGGGATGATTAACCACACTTATCCAGGCGTAGGCAAGAAAGCGTTTCAAGCGCTTTGTGAGGTCAGGTCCTTCACATCGGCTTGAAGAGAGACGCATTAGCTGTTAAGTGTATCCAGCCCGGCTGCCAAGCCGGTCGCGGGCCCAGGAAATGTCACGCGCATGTCGACTTGAAAGTCTTCATCCATAACCAGTTGAATATCGAAGAATCTGGTGATCCAACACTCATACATCTTTAAAGTAGTTCTTGCGGAACAGTTCTCCGCTACAGCGAATGACTACGGCTGGGGAGGACACAACAGAGAGCACTCCAAGCTTCGTCATCGGGACTTTCTAAGGCAGCAGTTGCTTCACCGTAGGGTTGTTTACTATTGAAACAGCCTCCCCTCTGAATTAGTCAGCAGCGTTTCTAGGGATGGTTTGCTTGACCTTCACTCATCTAAAATTTCGTTATGCGGACGATCTTACTCTGTTCTTGGTACTCACTGTAATCCCCAAGAGCGGTGCTACTCCCTATTTTCAATGATTGTCTTCCAGCTCAGCAGACGTTCGCTGACACCGAGCAAGAAAAACCGGCTGGATGACGGAGCCTTGGGCTTCTGTCTTTAACCCGTGTATCAGTCGCTGAAAAAGTGCAACGATGCGCGATAATTCCGGTTTACTCTTATTGGTATTCAAAGTGAAAAAAGATGGTAGCGCCTCGAAACAAGTGTATAGGTGAAGTTAACAAAGTGGTATAAAGAAAAATGTGACTACTACCCGCGGACACTACAATGTAATATTCCATAGTGGAGAACTCACTTGAGCGATAGTAATTCACTGGGTGAGGGACAGGATGTCCACATGCCAAAAATGGATAGTATGAGGGTTAGCCACAGAACTGGTGAGTTGGAAGCCATATTCACAACCACCCAATGTAGCAAACAAATTCGTAGAAAAGCTTTATTCAGCAGCACATGCAAAATAGGAACAGGACAATGTGGGGGTGTTTTCTGGTGTACGAGTCAGCAAAAACAAGCGTCCTACGATTACCCACAGTTCCCTTCTGCTGGTGCTTCCCGCGCCTCATTCAAGTACGTGGCCACCGCCAGACCTAAAAGGGGAGGGAAAAAAGCACCCGTTGTTAGGCGCGCAGTTTGATTGATGTCGTTGTCGTTATGCGACTACGCGGGAACCGGTTACCTTTCATACAGTTGGAAAAATAATTTGAACGGCCTAATAATACTGTAACAAGCGAACCGGACGATATGGCTTCGTGTACCCGATACACTCGTAAACCCACTTTGTGCAACTTGGAGACACCGGGGGCAGCGTTCTTCAGAAGTAGGGTTTCCGACGATAGTCTTGTAAAAGGAGATAAGAGAAACAAGAGTAAGCCAAAGACCCAGTAAGACATGCACACGACTTACACAAACGAAACCCAAAATGGCGTTGAAACCACACAACGTTACAAAACACTGAGTGACCTTGAAGCCGGATTTTCTCATTGGTTGCCTAAGCAATACGTCTGTAGCAGGTCTATGTGTAATAAACATGGTAAGTGTGACATACATGTAAGCAGACCATATTTATAAGAAATATCTAAAGTGTACGGAGAAATATCTGCAAGCGTGTGAAAGCATGTGCCGACCTATAAATAGGTATTTTGTGCCAAAAACGCGTGTGTATACATACATATATATATATACATATATACGTGCAAATACGTGTACGGTTGGCCGCATCCGATTCGGATTAGCCTGTCACAGTGACCGAAGCCAAAGGACGCCTGTGCTTATCTATCACTGCAATTGGCTTGCGCTGCACCAATTGCAGTCCCACCAACACACCACATATCCAGTATAAACCCGAAGGACTAAGACCGGGAGGTGTGCCAGTGGGGCCTTTGTGCCCAGCCGGCTAATGCTGGTTAGCCACTTGATTGGCTAATAAGGAAAGGAAACTCTTATCTCTTGGAAACTAAACAGGGAGAGGCTGCAATGACGAGATCTACCCTGAGAAGAAAGATATTTGACGTGTGATACAAGAAGCGTTGCAGTATAGGAGTGCAGGTTAGTGCAACCTAAAGAAGATAGGGATTAAAAGCAAAGTTCCCATTGGACTATGAAAAACGAGGCAGATAATTCATCATACAATACGCAGACAAAGACGAAGAAAAAAATGGGTAAAAGACCACAGACACTCAAGTTTCTGAAAAGGGAAGCGGATGAGTTGTCAAAGAACAGGAGTAGAATGGATACACTGATACTACCTACCTGACCGGAGCCTAGCGTACTCGCTGCCTCTTCGCCGACGGTGTACTACGAGTACTTTGGTGACCTACTAACCCCAAACGACCAGCGCATTCGCGGCCGCACACATCGCAACGCCATATAGTCACGTCATCGCGACCTATGTCACCGATGGTTCCTTGGCGTACCGCACGCTTCCGCTCGTGACAGCGCAATAACTACCTGATGAACTTTCGGACGCCCGCCCGGACCGTATTCCTCCTGGCCATCCGGTTCAACACCAAATCTTCCCAACACCTAAAATCAATGTTACAACGTGGAAGACTTACCTGCACAACATCCTGGTACTTCCGCTTCTGACAACCGGGAATTCTCTTACCTGACTCCACCTGTCCGTACAGTAACTGCTTCGGGATACGGTCATCACTCATCCGACGGACCTGATCGAGCCAACGGAGCTGATTCAGCATCAACATGGCTTCCTTCTCGTCCATGCCCGCAGTTCGGAATCATGTCCGACCACCGAATGCCCAAGATGCGCCTCAGACACTGCACATAGAAGCGGCTCGAATAACTCACGCTCCGCTGATACAATGTCCACGTCTCACTGCCGTACAGCAGGATAGACAGCACTACTGAGCGGTAGACACACATCTTGGTGGCCATCTTCAGGCTGTGATTCTTCTAAACACGCCTTTCAAGACGTCCGAAAGCAGCACAAACCTTCGCCACACGCGCTCTCAGCTCGCGGTTCACGCACGAATCTGTCGACAAGTTGCTACCCAAGTAGCAGATATCCCCGCAGCCATTCACAGTGTCCTCAGTGATGTGAATTTGGGTGGAGGTACACAAGCAGCACCTCCATCAGGAGAAGGCTGAAAGAACGACAACGTCTTAGCTGTGTTGATATATGTATATATATGTATGTTTACTTATGGGTATACCCACATATGTGTACATATTTACATGTGTCCAGATATATGTATGCATATGTATGATATTGTGAACGTTCGTACAGATATACATATATCATATGTATATATGTACACATAACTATATCTACATATGTATACGTATATATATATATGTATACCGTTACGGACACATGTAAAAGATATGTATATATGTATATACATATATTTACACATTCTTAAATGTACACATATGTATATACATATATATATTTACGAACGTTTATAATAGTATGGATATGTATACATGTATATATATACATATGTATACATATAGACGTTTATGTATACTTACCTACCTATATATATGTATATAAGTGGACATACATATATGTATATGTTTATCGTAGTTTATACGTATACATATATATATGCTTATACGTATATGTACACATACACATATACACGTGTACATAGATAGGTTGCCACTAAAATGAGACTCGGTGGCCCTAATCGCCCATCCAAGGTGAACCGTACGCCCAGTCGGTTGAGGACCCAAGAGGAGGCCACTGAAATAAGACTCAGTGGCCCTCATCATCTGCCCTCAATTAACAATCGTACGCATCTTAACAATAAGTGATCAAGGCTCAGAATGAAAATCAAGTTGTAAAAGACCCTGAAGGGGGCCGAGTGGCCATTCCACTTTGTCCTGGGAAGGACGGTGGGGACGTTCCTTTGGTTTATGTTGGCTGCTCAACTGTCTCACAGTCCAGGCTGGTAGAGTCGACGTCGGATTGGTGGTAGTCAGCAAATGAATGATGGTACTAACAGGAGCACTGGACTCAGTTGACGTTGTCCTCGTCTAAGTCCACGGGATCTTCCTTCAATTAGCATATTTGGCAGACGTCGTTGTTTACCGGCTTCAAGGCCATCTTCCTAGCAATACACCGCCTAATCTTCGTTTTGAATTGCCTTCAGCCACCCGTGATGACTCACCTAACACGCGCTGTCTCTAAAGGATCCCCTATAACTTCTGTCTGCCGCAAACTGTCGTTAGTCACTCGACTTCCAAGTGCGGACTTCCTGCGCCCCTTTGAAAATAGCTGAGACACACGTCCTGGGACTGGTAGGCATGTGACTCAACTCGTCTGACTGACACACTGCCTTGCTAGTGGATGGGGTGAAGGGGTTCTGGCAATTACGATAATATGCCGGGATACATCATTCATTAAGCCAAAGCGACAAAATACCGTGGCACACCTTGGGAAGACCTCGCGAATTGCTCGCTACTGTGCGGGCGAACGACCAACGACAAAGGTTTGTACTGTTAACATGCAGGGTAACATTTTCAACATACGTTGTAAAACTACCCAGTAACTGGCCGGCGTTTCATCGGGCATCAGTGCGTAAAAAGGCGTCACACCCACGCAAGTTACATCCACCAACATGGCGTGCCACAGTATGAAGCCGCCGTAGTTCAACTGGTGAGTGGCGTCCGCCAAAATGACGTCGGTAAATTTGGGACAGAGTTGGAATGAACCTTTCGGAACGAAGAATGGGAACCGTGAACACTTCTCCCCTAATAGCAAACAATACTGTTCTTCCGCTGTCAGCAGACTGCGTGATTTAACCAGCTCATTCCGACAATCTGCCTTATCCTGATTCTTACGTAGATTTCGCAAGTCCTCTGAATGCAACTTAATCCCGAACTTACTTTTGACGTACAACTTCATTTTACGGGTACTTTTGAAGTTCTGCATAATCTCAATCACATGCCACACGTCTGCTGTTGACAAACGTTTATTTCTGGGATATATGCTAGGCCGTCCAACTTAGAAGTCGTGCGAATATTCCAGTTTGGCCTTCTTAATGCGACATGCCTCACTACGATAATGAACTACTCAAGGGTCCTTGCAACCGTAATTGGCGAACCTAAAGGGTAATGCCACAAAAGTTGTACTAAAATACTACCGTTTGGCGGCTACCGTCCGACGTATGCAGTGAACACATTTATACACGACACTTCCGTACAGGAATCCTAGCGGCAAATCTGTTTTTCTATGTTTCTTGGCACTTGCCGCTGTTTGCGAACTATTGATGAAGAAACTGCCGCACGTTTCCCGTTGAACTCTGTTCAGATCATCCTGGTACTCCCAGAGGTTCTGATAACTCTCCTTGAATATTCTCCAGAAACGTCCTCATTGTTCACCGCCATGCTTATTTGTCATACGAAAGTGATTTACGTGTGGTGGCCCATTTAAACACCAACTAGATGCTATTGTAACGCGCAACCGAAACCAGCGAGCGTGCACGAATTGAATTTGTGTGTGACGGCGCGTGCTGCTGTGTTGTCGGTGCCGTTTTAGCTTACGTTTGTGTAGGTCGTGTGCATGGCTTACTGGGCCTTCGGCTCATGTTTGTCCGTATTATTCCTCTTTACAGAACTGTCGTTTGCACCCCTACTCCGGAAGAGCGCTGTCCCCTGGTGTGTCCACGTTGCCCGAAGGTTGGATTGCGTAGTCACGGGCGGTCATAGTAGAGTCGGCTGGCCTGCATGTTACATTTTGGCGACCCTGCCAGGATGAAAAAATAAGTGCCGAGATGAAAATAATTGCGTCGCGAAGAAAAAAACGAGTACTGAAGTTAAAGGAGAAGTAGCGCAATGGAGTTCAGAGGTATCAGAAAAGATAATATTATCAGGATTAAAGAAAAAGGTTTCGAGATGAAAAAAAGTACAGAAAAAATGAAGTTACGAGAAAACGGGCACTTTATTCAACCTGGCAACATGAGCACCAGCCGGTTTATAGAAGGCTTGGAGCACAGGGGACTGTGCTTTACGAAGAGGGGAGCTGTGTAACGCGCAACCGAAACCAGCGAGCGCGCACGAATTGAATTTGGGTTGTGTAACGGGGCGTGCTGCTGTGTTGTCGGTGCCGTTTTAGCTTTCGTTTGTGTAAGTCGTGTGCATGGCTTACTGGGCCTTCGGCTCATGTTTGTCCGTATTATTTCTCTTTACAGAACTGTCGTTCGCACCCCTACTCCGGAAGAGCGCTGTCCCCTGGTGTGTCCACGTTGCCTGAAGGTTGGATTGCGTAGTCACGGGCGGTCATAGTAGAGTCGGCTGGCCTGCATGTTACAGTAGGTCGGATGTAAGTCCGGGTCGCGTGTTGCTCCCCAGGGCGCCCTGGGACTTCGAATGCCAACACCGCGCGGTGTTGGCATTCGAATTCATAGTCCTGAACGTACTCGTTCATCGTGCAATCTGACCGTTTGGGTCCGGGAAATTTTGCAGCCACGGAAGTGATTGGTGGTTTGTGTGCACGAGAAATGGACGCCCAACGAGATACTGTCTGAACTGTTGGACGAAGCATCCCAAAGTCAGCATTTCTTCGCTCATCGTGCAGTACTTCTGTTCCTGTTTGGTAAGGCGTCTGCTAGCGTAAGCATTAACAGGTACCGATACACTTTTGGTTAGCTGAGAGGAAGAACAGCCCTAAGTACCGTGTCGCCAGCATCGTTATCTAGGATGAAACAGTCTGCGTCAGTAGAGATGTCCGGAAATGTCAGAACAGGGGCATTAGAGTATTTCTCACAACTGGTTGAAGACTTCTTCTTGGCCGGCTGACTAGCCGGAAACTGTCTTTGCTTAGAAGGGAGTTGAGGGGTGCTGCGTTTTCCGCGAGGAAACTGCGAACACCATCCACGGATTTCGGCACGGGCCAGGGTCGTACACGCTCGATTTTATCAGTCACCGGCAGAGGAGATAATGTGTCCCAAATATTTGACCTCTCGTTGAAAAAATTCACGTGTGAATTTTGTTCAGTTTTAACTTTAAACCAACGTTTCGAAACTTTTCTAGGGTTGATTGTACATTACTTAGATGTTCTTCAGTAGTACGTCCATGCACAATGTTGTCATCCAGATAAACGAGGGTGTTGGCTATAGTTACATGGTATCCATCTACGGGCAATATTGCCCGCAAAATTTAGATGAACTGAAAAACGTTCTGACGAGTTTTTGATGTCTTCTTTGGAGAAATTATTCCTCGTGACTCAACATACTTGGACTTGTGAAGGTTGGTAGTTTCTCTGTCAGCTCTCTAGAGGAAGGGAAAGAAGTGTTGGGATCACTTGAGTTCCAGGTTTTCAAGTCAGGTACACAGAAGAGGGGGTAAATGGGAACTCTCTCCGGCAAATTAACAATGTAAAGTAGAAACAGCAGCGGACCAAGGGCATTGTGCACAAGGATGCGCCATATGGTACATCACAGATGTATCATGATGCATCGACTATGACATATGTAGGGAGAAGAGATCAAAGTCAACTTAAACACGAAAGGTTTCAAATTTATCA
The DNA here is from genome assembly GCA_008508345.1 of Paragonimus westermani. Taxonomy (NCBI): domain Eukaryota; kingdom Metazoa; phylum Platyhelminthes; class Trematoda; order Plagiorchiida; family Troglotrematidae; genus Paragonimus; species Paragonimus westermani. The sequence goes on along the minus strand of QNGE01001418.1, from coordinate 136,427 downwards.
TGAAAAAACGAGGCGATGAATGTAATTAATTAAAGCTAAATTTTATTGCAGTTCAATGTTGAATTGTTAAGGTCAATGTGCTTTCATTTTAAGTCTTAATAACTATATGCGCCCTTTACCCATTGCACTACCCATAGATTGACACCATGTATTTATAGCCAACACTATAAACGAGGGATTTATCGGGTATCAACTCAAACAGTACCGTATGTATCAACCGTTGGAAGGTGGCAGGTACATTGATCTGTCCGAATGGCATCGCCTGAAGTTCGTACAGTCCGGAAAGAATAGCAAAGGCAGATTTGCACCCATCGTCCGGATGTTGTTCTACCTGCCAGTAACCAGGGGCTGGACCATGCAGACCCAGTAAGAGCACCAGAAGTATAATCGATTCTAGGTAGTGGGAATGAATCCTTTTTCGTCGGATTTTCTGTAATCAACACATAACTGAAGTGTCCCGTCATGCTTTTTCACTAGTACAGCTGGAGCTGCCCATGGGGACTGAGAGGGGTATGGAATTCCGCTAGCCACCAACTCGCCAATCATCTTTTCTAGCTCAGCCTCGTATTGAACAGGCATGCGGCGCCGAGGCAACCGGATTGGATGTGGTAGCTGTCTCCGTCACGATGAGACTGGACCGTGACGTGGTGTGACGGCTTGCGCATCTCGATGACCTTTTGGGCTAAACTGGACAGAGTTACTCATACCAGGCAGGCCAACCGATAGAGGTCTGACAAACCACAGTCTCCTGGTCCTCCAGGTTGGGGGTTGGAAGATGGCTGGCATCTCTTCCTGAAAAACGTACCATTTCTGATACACCGCCACCCACTCGCTGCCTTGCGGTACAGGCTATTGAGCCAAAGGCTTTGGTTGAGAACCCTAATCGTTCTCCTGTCTAGGTCTGGGTGTCCTGGCAGTATCTCAGCCCACACACAACCATGA